>CABHPQ010149237.1:0-13627 GCA_902168405.1 Peromyscus aztecus | reverse complement strand
AAAAAAAAAAAAAAAAAAAAATTTCAGATTTCAAAAGCGGACATTGGCTATGAGAGAGCTAGCTGTGGGAAACTCAAGGGAAGGGTGTTCAGGGCAGGAAGAACAGTAATTGCAAAAGTTTTGAGAAGGCAATGGGTCCAGCTTATAGAAGCCCATCTGGTGGGCTAGAATTTATTCCCAAGACAAATATATGGAAGATGTTGACAGAGAGCTGAGGAACCCCTCCCCCCATGGAAGGAGTTTGCATTTTCTTCCAATCATGACACAAGCTTTGGAAGGTTTTTTAATGATTTATTTATTTTTATTTTATGTACATTGATGTTTTACCTGCACGTATGTCTGTGTGAGGGTGTCAGATCCCCTGAAAATGGAATTACAGACAGATGTGAGCCGCCATGTGGGTGCTGGGAATTGAACCCAGATCCTCTGAAAGAGCAGCCAGTGCTCTTAATTGCTGAGCCATATCTCCAGACACAGAAGTGTTTTGTTGTTGTTTAGATTTATTTTTTTATATATGTTTTGCCTTCATATATATCTATGTACCACATGCATGCCTGGTGTCTGTGGAAGTCAAAAGAGGACCTGAGATCCCCTAGAACTAGAACTATGGATGGTTGTGAACTACCAGGTGGGTTTTGGGAATCGAAGCCAGGTCCTCTTTAAGAACAAGTGTTCTTAACCACTAAGTCATCTCTCCAGCCCCCTGGAGGTTTTTAAAGAAACTATATATATTCTGATGTCACACACACACACACACACACACACACACACACACACTCACTGTGATTAAGCCAAGGGTCTTGTGCATGTTGGCACACACCTGCCAAGCCGTGTCCCCAGCCCTTTGGGGATCAGTAACAGTCAGGCAGGAAGGTGAGCCATTTGGCTTGTTTCTTGCCAGCTTTTCTAACTTAAATTATTCAGTTTCTCTTTAACTGCGTTTTACCTCTGGGCTTTTTGCCTTTCTTTATTCTGTATATCTTTCTTCCCTTCTTACTCCATGACTGGTTGTGTGGCTGGGTGGCTGGCCCCTGGCGTCCTCTCTTTCTCCTTTTCTAGCTCCTCTCTTCTCGAGATTTCTCCTTCTACTTATTCTTTCTGCCTGTCAGCCCCGCCTATCCTTTCTCCTGCCTTGCTGTTGGCCGTTCAGCTCTTTATTAGACACCATCAGGTGTTGTAGACAGGCACAGTAACACAGCTTCACAGAGTTAAACAAATGCAACATAAAAGAATACAACACATCTTTGCATCATTAAACAAATATCCCAGAGCATAAACAAATGTAACACATCTTAAACTAATATTCCACAACAGGGAGGGGTCAGGGTCCCAACATCCCATTTAGGATACCATCCCAGTGGCCTGATTCCTTTCTCCTAGGCCCCCCACCTCCTAACAGTTACCAAGAGTCCTTCAGGACCTGGCCTTGGGGACCTTCATTATGTAAGGGTTCACTGGACTAGGAGGGTGTGAGACATAACTGAGTGAGTTGTCCTCAGACCTGTAGGCATCACGATGCCCCTGGCTCGACCACTTCAGCCCACACATACTGAGCACTGAATACAGTTCTTTTCTATGGGGCCTGCTTCCTCTTTGGGGCTGTTGTGAGGAGGACCCCAGAGGGTTGATGAGAAAGGAATCAGAGAACATTTCCCATGCGTATGACTGAAGCCCTCTCAGTGAGAGGACCGTGACATCATCTTAGTTAAGATCTGTAGTGAATGCACTTACAAGCCCCCAGATAAACGAATGTGACTAATTAAACTTTGGGTGAGCGTGTTCTTGCTTTATCTGAGTGATGAGATAAAGTAGAATCTCCAGGCAGTTTTGCCTTTTAGCTATGGTTGAGTCTCATCCTGCCAAAAGAGATTTCTGGTTCTTTTTGGCACTGTAGCATATAGACAACGTTACCTTGTAAGATTACTAAGCATCAGCCTGGTGTGGCGGCACATGTCCACAGTCCCAACACTTAAGTGATCTGAAGTCTGGAGACTGCAAATTTGAGACCACCCTGAGCTATGTAGTGAGACCCTGTGCTGGAGAGATGGCTCAGTGGTTAAGAGCGCTTGGTACTCTTGGAAGAGGACCAGGTTCTGTTCCCAGCACCCACAGACATCTGCAGTTCCAGTGCCAGGGGGGCTCTGATGCCCTCTTTTGGCCCCCGAGGGTACTGCATGTATGTAGAACACAGGCATACATGTAGGCAAACACACTCATATACATAAAAGTAAATAAATCACTGGGCGGGCGGTGGACAGCACGCCTTTAATCCCAGCACATGGGAGGCAGAGGCAGGCGGATCTCTGTGAGTTCGAGGCCAGCCTGGGCTACAGAGTGAATTCCAGGAAAGGCTCCAAAACTACACAGAGAAACCCTGTCTTGAAAGGGGGAAAAAAAAGTAAATAAATCCTTTTAAAGAAATTAAAAAAAATACTAAACATGGGTGCCTATTTTATAAAAATGTACCCTTTGATAGCTGCGTGTGTGAAGGTCTGACTTCTGGCAGGCAGGTCCGGTATAATAGCTGTGACTGATCGCTTTATCTGTGGACTTGGGTCCTCTCTCTCCATCAGTCTCCGTAGACGAGTTCTGAGTTTTTAATCAGTCTGGCATGCAAAGCCTTTTGATAATTTTGATCTGTTCTTTCTTTGGTTCTTTGTTACGGTTGGTTCATGTGGGGATTTTGATCTTTAATTTGTATCACTTTGTTGTGGTGCTAAGAATTTGAGGAGATTGTAAAATGTTTAACTTTTCTTGTGTTACTTTAAGCCCCTGTTAAGAGAATTTCGGAAGTCAGAACGAAGCACCAAGGTGATGGAAATTTAAAAATCAATTGTGTTATTTCCACTGCCTTTGTGTTCGATATTACATAAACCCGATGGGCTTTGAAGTGTGTTAAAAATAAGAGCACTGTTTGAAATTGCAGAGGAAAGGTCCACGGGCTTTCACCCGGTAGATAAGGCGGTGATTTGCACTGGTTGGTAATTAATAGATCGCTGATAAGATTGGGCATAACCCAGGACCTCAGTTAAACTCTCTTATTTCACCCTGAACTTTTAAGTGTGGGAGGGTTTTTATGTCTGTTGCCAGTTTTCTGGTTCTATGAAAGGTTTATTTTGTCAGTGCCTTTTTTTTTTTTTTATAAAAGGGCTTTTTTTTTTTCTTATTTTGGTGAGCAAGTCATTTTAAATGCTCTTCTTATTTATCTATTCTTCATGAAAACTTCACCCGAGTGTCTTTGCGGGGCGGGGGTGGGGGGCGGAGTGTCAGGCGGCAGCATGCCCCCCTCTCCTCACGCCCTGTGCAGTTCCTGGGTTCCTTTCCTGGCCTCTCCTGTAGGCCAGGCTGGCTTTCAGCTTGCTGTGTAGCTGAGGATGACCTTGAACTCCTGATCCTCCCGCTCCATTTCCAGTAGCTGAGTACTCTTTCAGGAATGTTCCGTGCACTCTACACGTAGACATGCACACATACATGCAAACACGTGCGTAGATAAGAGTGTACATTATACATATGTTTTTTTTGTTTTTTTGTTTTTTTTGGTTTTGTTTTTTTGGTTTTTCGAGACAGGGTTTCTCTGTGTAGCTTTGCGCCTTTCCTGGAACTCACTCTCTAGCCCAGGCTGGCCTCGAACTCACAGAGATCCGCCTGCCTCTGCCTCCCGAGTGCTGGGATTAAAGGTGTGCGCCACCACCTCCCGGCTACATTATACATATGTTAAAAATATGGATAACTGGAGTTACTCTATAAGCTTGTTCAGTAGTTTACCTTAAAAAAAGTGTGTGTGTGTGTGTGTGTGTGTGTGTGTGTGTCTGTGTATATACATGCGTCTGCAGAGGCCAGAAACACCAGATCCCCTGGAACTAGAGTTACAGGTGGTCGTGAGCTGACTAACGTGGGTGCAGGGAACAAGCACGGGGCCTTTGCAGGAGCAGTACACGCCCTTAATTGCTGAGCCAACTCTTTGGCTCCCAAGAATTTGCTTTTGTCACTTAACAATGCATCTTGGGACTCTTTCCATATCAGTTCATTTTTGCCTCTTCTTTTTTTTTTTTTTTTTTTTTTTTTTTTTTGGTTTTTCGAGACAGGGTTTCTCCGTGTAGCTTTGCGCCTCTCCTGGAGCTCACTTGGTAGCCTAGGCTGGCCTTGAACTCACAGAGATCCGCCTGGCTCTGCCTCCCGAGTGCTGGGATTAAAGGTGTGCGCCACCAACGCCCAGCTTCCCTTTCTTTCTTAAGCGAATCTGGCAGTCGAGCCCAGGTTGGCCCTGAAGTCCTGATCACCTACCTCCCTAGTACTGGGGTTATAGGTGTACGGCACCCTGCCTGGTACTCTTGTTCTTTTTGATACCTGTCTAGTATTCCAGTGTATGAGTAAGCCATGATTCATTTAGCGAGTATATGTCTGGGACTGTTTCGACAAGATGGTTTCAGTCACACGGTGTGGAAAATGGCCTCCGACTCTCCACTCACCAACCGCTGCCTGGGGTTCACCCTGCTAGACACTTCTCATGACACCTTAACGTGAGAGACAGAGGTCGTAGGAAAGAATTGTATTCACAGTTGGATGAGTGGATGATACTCATGGGCCTGAGGACAGCTTCACCAGGTAATGGGAAGTCATAGCTATAATTGTGTGTGTGTGTGTGTGTGTGTGTGTGTGTGTGTGTGTGTGTGTACACCAAAGCCTTAAGTAGATTTTAAACTTTCTTGGCTTTATTATTCCAATTCTTTTGGTTTTTTGTTTGTTGTTTGTTTGTGTTTTGTTTTCCAAGACAGGGTTTCTCTGTGTAGTCCTGGAAGTGCTGGAGCTAGCTCTGTAGACCAGACTGGCCTCAAACTCACTGTTTTTCCAATTCTTAGGCCATGTCTTATTGTCTGTCCTCTCTCTGTCTCTGTCTCCCTGTCTCTCTCTCACACACAGGAATGGATGACTGAATGATCATTATTTTCTACTGTATGGATTGAACCCATGCATAGGCAAGTGGCAGTCCATACTATTTTAATCCTATGGTTTGGTTGTGAGCTTATAGAAGTAAAAAAGATGCTGGAATTTTCTGTGCATCCTACCACTCACTGGCTGGATTTTTAAATAGCAAAAGAAAAAGAAAAACTAGGTCTCTTGATATATAGACTTGTAAGGCTCAGGCAGGAGTACTGCCTCAAATAAAAGCCTCAAACATTTTAAAAACCAAAACCCTGAAGTATTTTGTGATTCAACATTCTGTCTTCGTTCAGGTTTCTGTTGCTGTGAAGAGACATCATGACCACGACAACTCTTTTTTTTTTTTTGAGACAGGGTTTTTCTGTGTAGCTTTGGAGCCTGTCTTGGAACTTGCTGTGTAGACCAGGCTGGCCTCGAACTCACAGAAACCCACCTGCCTTTGCCTCCCAAGTGCTGGGATTAAAGGTGTGCACCACCATCACCCGGCAACTCTTACAAAGAAAACATTTGGTTGGGGTGGATTGCTTATGGTTTCAGCGGTTCAGTCCATTATCATCATGATGGGGAGCGTGGCAGATGTGGTGCTGGAGTAGTAGCTGAGAGTCCTACATCTTGCAGGCAACAGGAAGTTGACTGAGACAATGGGCAGTATTTTGAGCATAGGAAACCTCAAAGCCCGCCCCCACAGTGACGCACTTCCTCCAACAAGGCCACGCCCATTCCAACAAAGCCACACCTCCTAATAGCACTTCCTGTGAGATTATAGGGACCAATTACGTTCAAACTACCACATATTGTATGGCATTCAGATTTCAGTGTCTGTGTCTAAGGTTCTATTGAAAAGCAGCTGTGATGATTCTTTGACTCATTGTCTGGCAGAATCGAGCAGTTGTAGTAATATGGCCTTCACCAGGACATGGTGGTGCATGCCTATAATAAGCCCAGCACTTAGGAGACAAAGGCAAGAGGATCCAGAGTTCAAGTTCGAGGCCAGCCTGGGCTCCATGCAACTCTGACTCAGAAAGCAAGCCCCCAAAGAGGTAGTATGTACCTCAAAGCCTGGGGCTGCCTCCAGAGGAAGTTTGCCAGCCCCTGGCCTTCTGAAATGATGGCCTCACTCAGATCTGAGTTCACACATTTTGGTGGTTCAGCAGTCTTGACCCTAGGGGCTCACACTATGCCTAAATCTTTTATTTAATTTTTTTTTTTAATTTTGACACAAAATCTTAGTAGGTTACGTCAGCTGGTCTTGGGCTCTGCAGCCCGCTCAGGACTTGTGAGCATCCAGCCAGCCTCAGCTGGGATAACAGGCTTTTGTGACCAGGCCTGACCCAAGCTTTTTTGTGTTTTGTCCTCTGTGTCCATCTGAGAGTCCTCTGGCTCACTGCTTCCCTGGGCCTGAGTTTCCTACTTCGCAGAAATCCGCGTAGCAATGGTACTACCTTTTCGGGTGTCTGAGAAGGTGAATGACTTACGGTTGTTTCTAGAGATTCTGGTGTCAGATCCTGCCCGTGGATCCTGCTGAGGCATCCTGACCCACAGATGGTTCTGCTTTCTCCTTACCGGAACTTTTTATCCAGTCATAGTTGGGGTGCACTGAGGACTTGTGTTTACTATCTCTGCTTGGTAAGGGAAATCAAGTTCTCATATGCTAACAAGCATCCTGTTTATTTAAGGTTTGCCTAATTCATGTGTATGTATTTATTTGTTTGTTTTTTTGTTTTGTTTGAGACAGGGTCTCTCTCACTATGTAGCTCTGGCTGTCCTAGAACTCGCTGTATAAACCGGGCTGATCTTGAACTCGCAGAGATCCTCCTGCCTCCACCTCCCAAGTACTGGGATTAAAGGGTGCACCACTACGCTTAGCTTCATGCGAGTTTTTTGTTTTGTTTTCATTTTGAGACAAGGTCTTGCTAAGTTGCCTAGGCTGACGTGGGAGTTTCTTTGTAGCCCAGGCAGACCATAAAACTTCTGGCTCTCTCCTCTCTTTCTCAAAAATTTTTATTCAGCTATTGAGGATTTCATACACATATACAAGGCATTTTGATCACATCCATCCACCCCTACCCTCTCCTCATTTATCACATTCCTCTGTCAGAATATTCATGTCTGGGTTCCGTCTCAGAAACCTCAGAGGTTCACCGTGTGGGAGTTGATCGTGAGACGGCAGGGGTACAGTACGTGCAGTTAGAGGCTGCACCCCAAGTTCAGCTGTCAGGTACCCTGTGCTGGTACATGGAGAGGGGATGAGTGACCCAAACCTGGATTCATGAACTAGGTCCTGTTAAAACGGGGACAGGCGCTTCAGCAACATATTAGAAGTTGATTTTAGGGCCGTTAAGATGGCTTAGAGCAGTGGTTCTCAACCTTCATAAATGCGAACCTTTAATACAGTTCCTCAGGTTGTGGTGACCCCCGACCATAAAATGATTTTCGTTGCTACCTCATAACTGTAATTTTGCTACTGTTACGAACTGTAATGTAAATATCTGTGTTTTCTGATGGTCTTAGGTGACCCCTGTCAAAGGGCCCTTCATCCCCAAAGGGTCGTGACCCACAGGTTGGGAATCATTGGCTTAGCAGATAAAGGGCGTTTATTGCCAAGCCTGATGGTCAGATTGATCTCTGGGGCCCACATAGTGGAAGGAGAGATCTGACTCCCACAAGTTGTCCCCGCTGACCCCCACATGCATGCTGCGACACACACATGTAAATAAGTAGATAAAATTTAAGTATATGATTTTCATATGAATGTTAAGTACATGTAAGAACAGGAAATTGAACCTGCTGTGGTGATCCACTCCTATACTCTCAGCACTCAGGAGGCCGAGGCAGGAGGATCATGAGTTTGTGGCCAGCCTGGGTAAATAGCAAGACCCTGTTTCAGAAAACAATAAAAGGGACAGTGGTTTATATGTATGGTACCCACCCACCTGCCCCTGTGGCATAGGAAGACACAGCCTTGGTCTCAGCATCTTTTCAGGAGGTAGAAGAGCCTAAGGGTCGCTGACGAGGAGAGGTGGTGCCACAAAGGGCGGGAAACTGGGGAGGGGCAGAGCTGGAAGTCCCCAATGCCAGGCACACGGATGCCACAAAAGTGGCACAGCCAACCCAACTGCGCCAGACATTGTATTCTCTACCATCGTGGACTTGGTTCTTAAAAAGGGTTCATTTAAGAATGTCCTAGACAGCCGGGCGGTGGTGGCGCACGCCTTTAATCCCAGCACTCGGGAGGCAGAGGCAGGCGGATGGATCTCTGTGAGTTCGAGGCCAGCCTGGGCTAGAGAGTGAGTTCCAGGAAAGGCGCAAAACTACACAGAGAAACCCTGTCTCTGGAAAAAAAAAAAACAAAGAATGTTCTAGACAAAGCACCCAAACTATTGATTTTCATTATAACTTGACCCTTGCTACGTATTTGTAATTAAGGAAAAACAGCCACAGTGCTAGAGAGGGCTGGGTTTGGCTTGTGAGTCCCGGGCTCTGCCGCTGTGCGATGACCCCAGCCCTGGTGTATGCTTTTAAATAGTCTGCGATGATCTGGGAGGCTGCAGAAGGCACCTCAGTGTGTGGTGACACATGGTGACTGTCTCAAAAGGAGAGTACTTCTCAGGGGGCTGAGGTGTGAGCTGAACTAGCAGCCCCCCCTTCCCCCCAAAGCTGCTGATATTCTGATATTTTCCATCGATTCAGAGTCGAAGGCCGCTCTGAAATGAATCGGTTAAGTCTTGGAGGAGAACAGTGGGCAGTATGTGTTGCTGTTGATAAAATTCAATCTTGGAGGTCCAGATTAGTAGCTGTAAACTTGCTGGCTGTGGTGATGTGAACCTGCGGTAGGAGGGTTGAGGATTCGAGGCCAGCCTAGGCTACGTGGTGAGTTCCAGGCCAGCCCTGGCCCCACATACAGCTCCGTCAGCATTTCGTAATCTGCATCACTCAAGCACATCGGTGTATCCTAAAAGACCGATCCCAGATGTCACAAAATTGTGCTGCAGAAGAACCCATCGGGGGTGTCAAAGACACTGGTGCACTCTCACAACGTCTCAGACAGTTCAGAGGTCGCTGCTGTCTAACCTCCGAGAAGACGTCCCCTTTGGAGTTTGGGTATAGTGGCGCCGAAGCCAGTGCCTGCAGGTATATATATGAGAGGGCTAGCAAAATTTCTTCTCCTAAAAAAAATTTTATTAAAGATTTTTTTAAAAATTGGGACCTGGAAAGATGGCTCGTTGGTTAAGAGCCCACACTGCTCTTTTAGAGGACCAGCGTTCAGGTCCCATATCAGTTGGCTCACGACCACCTTCTGGGGTGTGGGGGGGGGGGGAGGGGATGTTCCTAACCTCCATGGGCACCTGCGCACACAGACATACAAATATACATACATTTAAAAATAAAATTCAAAAAATGGTGTGTGTGTGTGTGTGTGTGTGTATATGTATTTGTGTGTATGGGTATGATGTGCATGTGAGTGCAGGTGCCCATGGGGGCCAGGAGAGGGCGCCAGATGCCCTGGAAACTGGAATTACAGGTAATTGTGAGCTGGCACGTGTGGGTTCTAGGAACTGAACTTGGGTCCTCTGGGAAAGCAGTAAACGTGTTAACTGGTGAGCCATCTCTCTAGCCCTATTTTTGTTTACTTCTTGAGGCAAGACCTTCTGGGGTAGCCATGGCTGGTCTGGAACTCAGAGATATTCCTGCCTCTGCCACCTCAGCTCCGGCAAGCACCCCCCACCCCGTCCAGTTGATGTCATGCAGTGTTAGGCAAGTGCTCTACCAACTAAACTGCGTTCTCAGACCCTATTTATTACTATTTTAAATGAGTCAACAAATAATTCAAAAATCCCTACCTTATGTCTAATATAAGTATTGATAGATCAAATCTGTGTGAAACATAAATGTCCCAAACCCAGCTAAGTAAGTCTCAGTTTTAGTGTGGCCATCCAAGCCCCTCTTCTGGAAGCTTCAGGAAGTTCCTGCTGCTGCCCCTTTCCAGTTGCTTTTCCGAACAAGCTCTCTGTTCACCCTTCCCAAGATAAAACTGTTCGCTCATGGGCCGGGAGAGATGACTCAGAAGTTAAGAGCACTGGCTGCTCTTGCAGAGGACCCAGGTTCGATTCCCAGCAACCACGTGGAGGTTCACAGACATCTGTAACTCCAGTTCCAGGAGTTCTGGCACTGTCTTCTGACCTCTGCAGGAAGCAGGCGTGCACATGGTACACATACATCCATGTAGCGAAACAACTCATACACGTAAAATAAAATAAATATATTTAAAAAGTTAAAAATTTATTTGTGCTAGATGTCGTGACAAATGCCTTTAGTTCTAGCACTCCAGGCAGAGACAGTCAGATCTTTGTGAGTTCAAGGCCAGCCTACTCTGCATAGGTGAATTCCAGGCCAGCCAGGGTCATTCATACAGTGAGACTGTTCATCAAAAGTCGTGTGTGTGTGTGTGTGTGTGTGTGTGTGTGTGTGTGTGTGTGTGTGTGTGTGTAGGTTAAAGATCAATGTCTCTCTCCACATTATTATTGTTACTACTACTATTTACTATTACTATTATTATTATTATTATTATTATTATTATTATTATTATTATTTGAGACAGAGCTTCTCACTAATCCTCGAACTTACCTGGTATGGATTCTTCTGTGGGTTGTGGGTGTTAGAGATCCAAACTCAGTCCCTCCTTCTTGGGTAGTAAGTTCTTTACCTAATGAACCTTCTTCTCAATGTCTGCTGCCTGGAACTTGGAATGTAGACCAGGCTGGCCTTGAAGTCATAGTGATCCCCCTGCCTCTGCCTCCCAAGGGCTGAGATTACAGACATGTGCCACCATGTCCTGTAGCTAGAGTTTTCCTGCCTGGCCCACAGTAAGGATAAATCTCTCTCACCTGCCAGTCCCACAGCCGCTCAGACCCAACCAAGTAAACACAGAGACTTATATTGCTTACAAACTGTATGGCCGTGGCAGGCTTCTTGCTAACTGTCCTAATATCTTAAATTAATCCATTTCTATAAATCTATACCTTGCCACGTGGCTCGTGGCTTACCGGCATCTTTACATGCTGCTTGTCCTGGCGGTGGCTGGCAGAGACTCCCTCCGCCTTCCTGTTCTTTTAATTCTGTTAGTCCCGCCTATACTTTCTGCCTAGCCACTAGCCAATCAGTGTTTTATTAGCAACACATTTGCCATACAGAACATCCCACAGCAATGTCCCCTCCAAACCAGTGCCTTTAAGTAGAAAAGCCAAGTGTGTATATAGCTGAGTAATTTCCTACGCAGTACTTCCTACAGAGTGAGAAAATGCATGGTTCTAACGATGGGCAATAAATCCTTCTGCAAATTAGTTGATTCTCAATCCTTTGACTTCAACACAAAGAGTGGAATATATTTGACAGAAGATATCATTAGAGTCCATTGTTTTCTTTAAAAAAAAAAAAAAAAATGTAGCACCGTTAGAGCATTTGCCTGGCCCCGGCTTGATTCTCAGCCCTGTAAAACGTGTGCTAAAGTACAAATAATAATTGTATTTAGAAGGTACCATTGACCTTGTATGTGTTCACCTTATGCAATCATTCTGTTTTTGAGGCAGGGTCTCCCTGTGTACCCCTGGCTGGCCTAGAACTCTTGTGTAGACCAGGCCGCCTTCCAGCTTGCAGAGATCCGCCTGCCCCTTCCTCTAGAGTGCCGGAGACCCCGGCTACCTTGTGGAATGATTATATCAGGTTCACTAACATGTCTGTCACCCCATATGCTGGAGGTACTTGTCCTTTGAGATCTCTGTCCACTAATAAGCAAGCATTTTATTATCTTTTTTTTTGAAGTTAGGTTTTAATTTGTCTCACACTGGCCTTGAACTTGCAATGTAACCTGTGATGTCCTTGAACTCCCGATCCTTCTTCCTTAGTCTCTTGGGTGCCTGGTTTATTCAGTGCTGGGGATGGCAGACCCAGCTTCGTGCACGCAAGGCAGGCACCCTGCCAATTGAGCTACACCCCTGCTTTCATTGATCAGTTTAGATACAGAGGTTTTGTGTTTACATTACGCTATCATTTACATACTTTGCAATTATTTTAACAACAAAAAAAAAGTGTCAGGCTAGGGAGATGACTGAATCGGTAAGCGCATTTGCTATGTAAGTATGAGGATCTGAGTTTGGATCCCCCGCACCCAGGTAAAACCAGGGGTGGCTGTGAACACCAGTAACTCTAGTGTGTGCGGGGCAGGGGGTCCGGCGGGGGGGGGGGGGGGGGGGATGGACAGAGACAGGAGACTCTCTGCTGGCTGGTTAGTCCAGTGAAAGACCCTGTCTTAAGGGGATAAGGCAGAGAGTAATAGAACATGACCTCAGCATCCTCCTGGCCTCCACACATGTACAGAGCCACTCACATATAGACACACACACACACACACACACACACACACACACACACACACACACACGAGTTGTTTCAAAATAAAAATGTTGGAGGGGTTACATAGTTTTTCTAAGTTCTTTCAAGGGTGCCCCGTTTTGAGAGCACCATGCCTTAGCTCACCAGTGCCAGGCAAGAACTGCGGGATGGTTTAGGGACCATGTTGTTATAGGTCAGGAAGTTGCCATAATGTCACGAGGGTCAGGAGATACAGGTGGCCAGCGAGGGCATCAGGCCAGACAGTGTTCAGCAAGGGCATTAAGTAACTGTAGCTTTACAGGTAGGGACACTGTGTCAAGGAAGAAGGGACCCCTAGGTAGTACTGAAAAGTCCAGGGACTTCAGGCATTTGCCTTTCATTGACATCCTGTCCTTTGTCCACGTGGTTACAGTGTGTGGCCGTAGGTGATCTCCAGGGACCTGGTTGTGACCTCGTATGAGATGCACTGGAGTCAAACAGAGATGGTTCTTGTTTTGACTCGTCACCATGTGAACACCTCTGTTCCATGCACCCTGTGTGTGTGACAAAGAGCAAGTGAAGGAGATGTGGTAGACCTCACCTCACAGACCCAGCGATGGCATGACATGAACTGTCTTAGGGCTTTTTGTTTGTTTAACAAACAAAATATGCTGAGGTAGGCAGCGTCTACAGTTCAGGGGGGACGATGGGGAATCAGTGGTGTTGGTGACGTGATGGGGGATAGCAGCCCCTGGTCCCAGAGTGTTCTCAGCCAAGCTCCAGTTCTTCCTGCACAGCACATTCTCTCTTTGGGTGTATAAATGATGCATGGGGAATTTCGACTCACATTACAAAAGCCAAATTAAAGACCAAATTAAACCTAATTGATAGTTATTGTTGTATATGTCACTTAAGAACTAAGTTCAATGAAAAAGATTTTTTTTTTCGGTCCCTAGAAAGATACAAATTAAATCTCACCAGTTAACAGCACAGTATACAATAGGTTTTTAAAACAAATTGTTCCAGTGTCTCAATTAACCTGCATAATTTATTTAAATGTTCGTAGTAAGGTACTCTGGTAAATCTTCTGAAGGATTTTTCTTAAATATGACAGGCTTGAAAGCAAAACAAAATTCAGGCACTTTTTTTTTTTTTTTAATGAAGACTTTCTTATGCCAATCAAAATGTGTTTTCTTTGAATAACGTTTATCAAAACTAAAGCAGAGTAAAAATCAGGTGTGTGAAATAAAAGAAACATGCTTTATGAAGGGTATGTCAGTGCTGGTCTGTAATCTTAGTGCTCTGAAGGTGGAGACCA
>CABHPQ010149236.1:0-22878 GCA_902168405.1 Peromyscus aztecus | reverse complement strand
TGGATCCTGAATGCTGGAATTAGATGTATGTGCCACCATACCCAGCCCCCTTCCTATATTTTTATTCTTTCTTCAATTCTATACTTCAAGTTGACTAAACTTCTCTTTCAGTCATATCTAATTTGCTTGTAAGCATCTGTCTCACATTCTATTTGCTCTGTATTTAACAATAAAAATACTCAAATACATACAAGTGGAAAGAATTTTACATACACTCATATATCTACCAACTAGATCCCACCAGTCATTTTATAATATTTATATTTGTATTATTATGCACCTATATGTCTCATCACTTATCACTCTATCTTACTTTTTTGATGTATTTTCAATGGTATTTCTAACATCAAATCACTTCCCCCTAAATACTGTAGTATCATTATCTGGAGTTCAGTATTCCTTTTACAGAGTGTATTGTTAGGGGAGAATGAAAATGTAAACACATGTATATATGCATCCTTTCTGAGGGCATTATGGAACAGAAGTCTTTGGATATTGAACTGCATCGTCACACAGGTTTCCTTAGGCCTTTTCTTAACCAATCCGAATGTCCATTCCCATCATGACATCTTTGCTGTGGGATGTCTTTTTGTATGCTGTGAATATGTGTTCCCCCCATTGGCTAATAAGTTAAGCTGTTTTGGCCTATGGAAAGGCAGCTTAGAGGCAGGCAGGAAATCCAAGCAGAGATACAGAGACAAGAGAGTAGGGAGAGACTCCTAGCCACTGCCCAAGGAGCAGCAAGATGCCAGCAGACTGGTAATGCCATGGCCAAGTGGTGAAACTAAGATTAATAGAAATGGGTTCATTTAAGATGAAAGAGCTAGCTAGCTAGAAGCCTGTCATAGGCCATACAGTTTGTAAGTAATATTAAGCCTCTAAGTGATTATTTTATAAGTGGCTGCAGGACCTCAGGGCCAGACCGGACCACGGGGCCGGGTGGGACTGGAGAAACTTACCTCTATACATCTTGGAGTTTTCTCTGCCACAGAACAGTTTTTCTATTCTAAACTTCTTATAAAGTAAACCACACATGGGCGTTCTTCCACTGGAAGATGTTTTTACTCAGTGTTACGCTGTTGAAATTGATTTGTGTTATTAAACACCTAAGTAGCTGCATTGGTTTCTCAGAGTATTTAAAACAAAGCATCTCAGCAGGGACATCCAAATTTCAAAACCATTAGAAATCTGTCTTCCAGGGGGTAGAGGCAGAAACGAAAGTCAAGGTAGAATCCTTCCTTTCTCGTCTAGCTTCTGGTGTTTGCCATCGCCCTTGGGATTTCTTGGTTTGTACATTTGCATCATGGTCTAGTTCCTGCTTCCTAGTTTCCATTTTCTCTATCTATATCTATCCCTTGGTCCAATTTTCTGCTTTGTTATTGCTGTTGCTGGTGGTGTTTTTTGTTTGTTTTTGTTTTTGTTATTGTTTCTTTGTTTCTGTTTGGTACTGGGGTTTGAAGCAAGGCCTGATTTCGACCTTTTATAGAGACATCAATTATAATGGCTGAGGAGTCACTCCACAATTATAAATTGATTACCTCTTAACGGCTATATTTCTAACCCAGGCCACATTTTGTTGTACTATGAATGGAACCTCCCCCATCTCTGTCTAGAAGACACAAATTCAACTCATATTAAGTTTATTGAGGTTACTATTGAACATTGCATAAATATTTCACAGATATTACTTTTTATCTGTTATATTCACGGATGACTAAATTCTCATTTTGAACCACCGTGAACAAAGTTGCTACAATATTGAGTCTTAAGAAAAATGCACATTTTTGTTTTCTAGGAAATTTACTTTTTTCCAAAGTGGTTATGCACTTGAAGTGACCATTAGCCCCCCCAGGAATGTTTTGCTGCACCACCCCCCCACAGGCACTGACACAATATTGTCATTGTGCTTAAGTCACTTTAATTTTAATTTCTGGTGGGTTGGAGGGTGGCCTCTACTGTCTTCTTCACTTCAGATATTCATGATAAATGCTATCATTTCTATGATCTAATTTTGATATAAACTTCCATTTTTCTGGGCAGTATCTTCTTACTCTTGTCTGTCATGTGTTACTCACAGTGGCTATTCAGTCCATCTCTAGACCAGTACCCAGCTCTTCCATCCATGATCTCTCCTGCCTCTTGCCCCTATGTTTTTAATTGCACACCTGTTCATTTTTTAGTGAGTTATGAAAAGTGTTTGTAAAAATGATAGGGCGTCATTTCTAGGAAATTGTATTCCTCCTTAGAGGCTGACTTCAGATAATTACCATAAGTTTGGGTTACTTGAACCCAAGGACTGAAGTTGATCATCACCAAGCTTCAGGCCTTGCCAGGCTGGTGCAGTTCTGGTTTCATCTCAAGCAGGCTGTTGACCTTCTGAGGTTCACCTGAATGTGTGAGGATTTTATCTGAAGCCCACCCACATTTTTAATTCCATTTTTCAATCACTCTGGGATCAGGCACCTGACAAGATTCCTTAGACTCTTAATCTAAATCACAGCAGCTTCTTGCTTTGCTTCTCCATCTTCAAGCCTACACTGATTGCAAGATGGTGAATGGTGGGGGTGAGGGAGAAAACCCACACCCATGTCATATCTTTAAACTTTTCTTACTAGAATCTGAGTCTCTTGAGTCTTGAGATTTATAGGATATGGATAATTAAAATATCTGATGAGAATGCAGTGAATGGAACATAGACTAAGTGACATTCTATTACTATATAATTTGTGGATAGTTCTTTAGTATAATCTTATTTGAAATGATGTTGTGGTAAGTATGCATATCTTGCATTTACCACTAAGCCATGTACAGACAGACAGACAGACAGACAAATGAGTACTGCTAAAAGGCCAATAAAGTACATAAAATTGGATAGTAAATATGGACTATGAATATTTATTAATGCAATATGTAAATACCCCAAAGAAGGGAGGCATGGATGAATACTAGAACAAATAGTTAATGGGAAACAGAGAACAAATACCAATATACTAGGATTAAGTGGAACTTAATAAAGCCATAATTACGTCTAAATATAAATAAGTTAAACAGTTCATTTGAGAGAATAAATTGAATAAAAAGGAAGACGCATCTACATGTTGTTTATAAGAAACGTTCTATAACATCTAAACACACCAATAAATTAAATACAAAGTAGAAAAGCATGTACCATGCAGAAAGCTGGTAATAAAATGAAATATTCATCTAACCTCAGCATTAGCAATTCCATCTCTAGATGGTCTTCTGGGAGAAATGAAAACATATGTCCATAGGAAAAGGTAGATAATAATTGTCATAGCAAATTTTATTCCTCATAGCAAAACATGAAATCAATCAGAAGGCCTAGTAATGGGAAAATGGATAAAGAAATTGAATGCTACCCAACAATAAAAAGAATGCAATTCTGAAATTTTTTTTTTAAATGTTACTCTATGTGTATGAGTTTTTCCTGTATGGACATATGTGCATCACAAGAATGCTTGAGGCCTGTGAAGAGAGAGCCTGGTGCCTTGGAATTGGAATTACAGATGGTTGGGAGCCACTCTGTGGAGGCTGAGAACCGAACCTGGATTCTCTGCAAGAATATCAAGTGTTCTTAATCACTAAGCCATCTCTGCAACCCCCAAAGTTATGATTTTTAAGCAGCTTAATATCAACAGTATTTATCCCTTAGAATTAAACTTTATTACAAAGATAAAAACATTTCCATTAACTCATGGACTGACACATGATTCGAATCCAGATGCTAACTTAATCATTTAAATATCTTCTGATTGTTATAATAGAAGAAATAAGATTTTACATTTTGAATATTCCTGAATATATTTATTTTTTATGATAAATATCAATTTTCATGAAAAAGCAATTATACTTTAAATTTTTGTTTGACATACGCAATTCAATGTAAAGCTACATACAATTGAACTGCACTCAATCTTGGAATATGATTGAATATTTGATAACAATCAATGTTGTACTTAGCATTAAGTTATATACATTACCTGAATGGAGGATGTTGAAATCAGAGCCCACTGGTGCATGGGCCACGCTTGTAACAGCTTCTTTTCCAAAGTGTGCTCAAGTGTAACACTTGGTTTCCGTATCATTAATTTTGAAAGAACAAAAATGCATAATTTGGCATCTGAGTGCTTTTGATAAGTAGTTACTCAAACAAATCTTTAGTGTTCTTAGATTGAACTTACTTTTTTAAGTTTGGTTGGTGATCTTCCAATTAGAAACCTGGTAAAATAAGATCTACTGAGTGATGATACATGCTCACAACCCTGTCCTCCCTCGAGTTCCCATCAGGGATGTTTTGCCCCATTCAAGTCAGAACCCTCATGCCATCCCCACACCCAGCACTGCTCTCTAGACAGGAAGAACCTTCCCAAGCTTTCTATTGGTCTATAGAAAAATGGCAAACTTTTTTGACCTATCAGAACCTCTGAAGAGTTCCAAGCCATCCCTGTATCCTTGATCTTGCCTCTGCTTCTCTGTTCCCTGTTCTTGGCTAGAGAATAAATCCAGGGCATCAGGTATGCTCAGAAAGTGCTCTATTATTGAACTACCTCCCCAGATCACTGTGGACTTCTCTATGACATCAAAGAATACCAAATTCATTCTGGAGCTCACATTTTTAGAGTGTGGTCTTCCCAAGACTACAAGACTAGATGTTTCTTTCATATTCCTACCTTAGTACTTAAATGTAACTTCTTCAGCAAAATTTCCCTAGAAATCCCCTATGATATGGCCACCTTTCTTACCCATAGTTAATCTTTAAAACAAAACAGTTGCAACTGGGGGATAGTCATTCTACATGATTCCTTGGGCATTTCCAAGGTATCCTTTATACTCTGGACCATGTGGATAGTACCCCTGGAGTAAAGCATTGAGAGTCTACACAGTCTTATAAACAGAAGTTTCTGTCCTGCCAGCAACTCCCAAATACCCAGCAGCAGCTTCCCAAATAATTGATTTGGAGGCTTAATATTACTTATAAATGCTTGGCCAGTAGCTCAAGCTTATTACTAATTTTTTTTTTTTTTGGTTTTTCGATACAGGGTTTCTCTGTGTAGCTTTGTGCCTTTCCGGGATCTTGCTCTGTAGACTTAAAATAACTCATAGTTCTTATCTATGTTTAGCCATGTAGCTTGGTATCTTTTCTCATCTTGCTTCCTCTGCGTCTGGGTGATGATTCCTGACTCCACCCTTCCTCTTCCCCAAATATTTAGTTTGGTTACTCTGCCTATACTACCCGCCTGCCTACTGGCCAGTCAGTGTTTTATTAAACCAATTTGAGTGACAAATCTTTACAGTGTACAAGAGGATTATCACACAGCACAGCCTCACCCAACAGTCCACAGTACTGGCTCCTGCTTAGTCCCTAGTGCCTGGCATACAGCAGGTGCTCCCAAAATATTGATGGAAAGCAAAAATTTGAGAGTGTGATGAGATCCAAAGAGTTTATTTGAGCCATAATATTTTTTGCTTCCATTGTCTTGATGATTTCTTGGAAGGGAAACCCACATTAAGAATAGAAAGAAACTGAGGTCCTCATTCAGACGATGGAAGCAAGCAAGCATCAATCAGTCAACTGATTTCTTATGAAAGCAATTGCTTGAGAAGGATGTGCTCAGGTTATGAATACTTTCATTTTAATGATTGCAGGCAGCCTTTACTTCTTTATCTCTTCCATTAACATTTGGATCTGCATTTATGCATTAATCGTAAATAACTAATAATTTACCAGTATGGTAGATTACCCATGTTTATAAATCTTTTGAGATAAGACCACTTTCTCAGAAAGATCAGGTTTCATAGCAATTTATATGAGCCTTTGAACTGAAATAAATACTCCTCATTTTCAAACATTAAATATGCTGATATAGTGGTACAGTTCATTGAAAGCAAAATATGACATCTTCTTATAAAAAAAATCTAAGCAAATATTAAAAAAATGTAGAGAAGTGATAAAAATCTGGATTTGTGAGCTAAAATTTGAAAATTATAAAATCTAAAATAGATTGTTTATTACATGACACATAGTTATCCATTTTCAGCTCAGTGATCCTGCATAAAGTCTTTCCCCCTTTCAATGCTCCTAAGCAGCATTTAAGCACTGTGGTGTTACAGTTTTTCATTCTGACATATTGTGGGTCTCAGATATGAGTGGACACGATAGCCCCTGTCAGGTTAGGGAGACATGGTCTATCTGGTCAGTGATTGAACATGCAACCATCTGTCCTGTCCCTTGGAATTGATGAGGCACACACACACACACACACACACACACACACACACACACACACAAAGACAACCCCTTCGCCTTTCAAACCCATCTACAAAACACAAATGCTGCAGCTAGTGTGTTTAAAAAAAAAAAAAAAAAAGAAAAAACAGACATCGCATTACACCACAGACTCTCCTCTTTTTCTTCCTGGTATCATTTGAAGTCTGCTTTTTAAAACAGAAGTTGAACAAATGAATCCTTCTGTCCTCACTTTCGGCTGTCAGCAGTGTTTCAGCGTGAGATGAAATGAATTGCCAAGCCCTTTCATCTTCTATAATCAGCTCTGCACAGCTGAGTACACCCACAGCCCTGCACGCCGCCTCTGCCAGCACGCATTCTATGCCGAACAGGAAGTCTTTGTTAGTGCCACGTTTCCCGTGTTCTCCCCAGGACTGGCTTTATTTTGGTTCCCCCCTTCCTTTCTCGCATCTTCCACCTCCAAAGCCCTGCTTGTACCTCTAAGGTATTCAATCTCCTGTAGAAAGGAACTGTTTAAGGGATAACATTGTGCAAGAATATGTGCCTTATGTGGGGGCTTCCTCACCTGTATCACGATCATTATTACGTTAGGCAGATATGCATCCATAAGTTCTTTAAGTTGAATATTGTCTGAAGTCTCAAGGCACACCCCTTTCATGCCAGATTACTTCAAAGCCGAGCATAGTAGGTTGACATAGAACTGGAAAGCCTACTGGTTAGCGCAGAGCTTTGCTGTCACTGTTCTACAGGAACCCTTGAATTCCTTTGGACTAGTTCTCATTTATTCCTTATGACTATCATGGGCATCAATCTCTCTTCCTTTTCTGTTTCCTCACACCCATACTCTAAATCCTCATGACCACTAAGGCTTGCTGAGGAGGTGCTAAATGGTGAGCATTGCTCAGCATGCTTTCCGTGTACCAGCTCAATAATTTTGTACAGCACAATTACGAATTAAGTACAATTTATTGCTGCTTATACAGGATCTTGCTAGGTAGCTCAGGCTGGTCTTGAACTAACAAGCCCCTTGTCTCAGCCTCCTGAGTGCTGGGATTATGGGCATGTATCCAGGCCTGGCTTCAATTAATCACTATTTCTGTTTGCCAGATACAGAAATCAAAGCTGATGGGTTAGCTTAGGGTTGCAAGCATCCGTGGGAGAAGGAAGAACCACGTCTGGGCACTGCGTCTCCAGGCTTTGTCTGCATGCAGTTCACCAGAGTGCTGCTCTCCAGGTAAGATTTCCTCTCAGGCAGTCCTAGCCACCCTGACACTAGTTCAGCACTGGACATGTGTCCCAAGAGAGAAAAGAAGGAACGGGCAGAGAGGTTCACAGCCAGCATGATAAGACTTCTATGCCGTCAGGCAGACAATTGTTCTTATAATTCACAGAAATGGAACCCTGGTGACATTTATTGAGTTCAGGTAAACCAGCCCTAGAATCCAATTTATCTCAATGGTTTTTAAAGTTATTATTATTTTATTCTATGTGTATGGGTGTTTTGCTTGTATGTTGTCTGTGTACCACACACTTGCCTGGTGCCTGCAGAGGTCTGTAGAGGGTGTCAAGTTTACTGGGGCTGGAGCTACAGATGGCTGTGAGCCACCATGTGTGTACTGGGAATTAAACCTGGGTCCTCTGGAAGAGCAGCCAGTACTCTTAACTGCTGAGCCATCTCTCCAGCCCCTTGTCATTTTTAATGTAAGCTGGTAATTTCTCTTTGTCTGCTCAAGCCAACTACATTTGGATTCCTACCACAGAGAGAGACCAAGTTAGTATTAGAGGGAAAAGGGGCAAATTTAAACAATTCCAAAGTCATGCAAAAGCCCATCTTCAACCTGGGTCTGCTGTAGGGCTGAATCCAAAAGTAATTACCATTGTAAAACTGGTGGTGTAACTTAGCAAGCTACTGGTTTGCTAAAAATTAAAAAGCAACAGCTTTTTTGTTGAGATGAAAAGATATGTAGGCCTAGAAATGGGTATGGACCTTTTAAATTTGAACACATCAATTCAAATTTCATCTCAAGCAGGAAGGAGCTAGAAATGAATTATTGTTTTCCAGCCACTTTCCAGTGAGAGGGATCAACAATACTTGAAAACCAATTACAACCACAACAGACTAGAGAAAGCAATTCCCAGAGCATGCTCTCCTCTGGAGGGCCTGCTGGACATCAGATGAAAAGTTATTTCTCCTTAAGCCCTTATTCAAATTAATCCCTTCTTTAAGACCAATTCTCCCAGCTCAGAAAGCAACAAAAACTGCACATCCACACTACACAAATGGTGTAAGTCTGAAGTCTAAAATACACATTCCCTCATCATTTTCTTATAGTAGTCAGCCAGCTGGGATTATGGAAAGGGCCACATTAGGACTCCACACCTAACATGCAGAGTTGCCTCATTTTAAGGGGGAGGGGATTGTGTTGTTCTCATCCTGAAAGCCCAACACCAAAACTCTCTTTCAGATCATAGTAAATAAATTAGTTAATAGTCATTATGCATTTCTACACAAAGCCTTTTAAAAGACTTAAGAGACTTTGAGTTATTTTCTTTAAGCTTATTTTGTACTTTAAGATGGAATAACATCCCATTTTTCAGATGAGAAAACTGAGGTACAGAGCTATGAACTAACTACAGCTGTCACTTGAATATGAAGTCAACATAACAAAGGTACCGGTCCCCTATTTACCTTTGCCCTGTCTGGTTAATCTTGCAGGTGTGCCTACTAACTTGTGGCTGCCTGACCAAAAGTTGTTGAACTTCCACATGGCTCAGCTCGCAAGAAAATAGACCTTTAATGTGATAAAGAAGGACATTGCAACTCTAGGCTGTAAGAAGTAGCCATTCAAAATCACTGAGTCTCCTGAGGTATTAATTATTCCCTGATAACTCAAGGTGGTAGAATTACTGTTTTGTTAGCAGCATATATAATAAAATATTTACTAGGAAAATGAATGTGTTTGGATGTATTTAACAGTAAGCTAACGATCATCAGTAGCTCTACTTATCAGTACAGACTTCGTCTATCAGTCTACAGCTTGAAAACATTCTAACAACTAATAACATCGCTCCCTAGATCCTGGCAGTTTTCAGATTTTGAAATTATAACTGAGGACACCATTAATCATTCCTAAATTACAAACTGCTCACTTCTGACCTCGAAGTTGTCTGGCTGATATTTACATTTGGGAAAAAGAATAAATGGATTCCCCAGAGGCTTATTCTATACACAGCAGGTATGCACTGTACACTTGTGTACACATTGAACACAGGTCACTGTGTGATCAAAATTAACAACCATTACTATATGGTATATCAAAATGGGGCTAAATCTATGCACTTAGATAATTTGGGAGAAATTGTAAAGCAGACCAAAATAATGGCAGGATTCAATCCTTTTCCAGAATAGATAAATAACTAACATATAAAAATACTGTTCATTTTATTTTGTTTGGTTTCAATATTATATGTTGAGAGATAAATTTTCAGTTGTGCATCCCCTACTAGTAAAATGTACATACAAATAGACTTTGGAATACATCTCCATCCTAACTGGGTTTTCCTATCAAAAATAGGATAGAATAAAGCAAACTGGAAAAAGCTGCATAGACTGAGAGTGATTGTACGAAGGTATTATGGCTGCTCCATGTAAACACATGAGAAAATACACTGAGCTTTCAGGATGAAGAGGATGATGTCCTCAAATTTTGCCTGAGATGTTTGAATATCCCCACACTGCTGTGCATTAAGCACTGGCTGGGCCTCAGTTTATGCAGAAATTGGCTAACTCTGATCTCTTCTTCTGAGGTTGTTTCTATGATTTTTAAAACTAGACTAAATACATGTTATTTTATCTGGCTAAATCTATGAACTTGGAATATCCCATGATCATTTTTATGGCTCCTTCAAACTCAATAGACTAAACATTACCAATGCCAGTTCCCTGCAAGTTGCTACGTTCCATGCTGTGAAGACACAAAGGTGACCAGACATGGGTTTTATCACTTGGGACTTTAACCAAGGAGGCAGACATGGAATAACTCAATCATGAAATGTGTGTATGCTACAAAGGAGGTGAAAAGTCTGTCAGCAGCAAGACACTGGCATGATTGCTCATGGATGTAGCTAGAATGCATCATAACCAGACAATCTCAATCCTTGGGACTTTAGGTATGTATAAGCTGATCTCTGAAATCCAGGCTTATTCCCCTCAAACTTATCCACTCTTCTCCCCTAACTGGTTGTAGTAGGCTAGTAGATGAAGCAATTCTGAACCTGAAAGAAGAATAGACCGTGGATGTAGTCTTCCTCCTCCTTGTGATAAAGACAGACTCTATTTATACTTCAATAGTACAGTTTAACTCAATGGTATTTTAGGCACAGTCTTTGTCTAGGCTATTTCTTCTTAATCCAAGAATACTAAGTTTTTATTTAATTTAGGATTACCAACCTACAACTACTATTAAATACTTATTAGATTATTACAATACTACTTTTATTTCTTACAAATGAGATAAAATGTAAGTATTACAGCGAAGTTTGGGCACAGACCTCCAGGCTTTTGGTTTTTGTTATAGCCACGGCCTGACTCTTTGGCCCTCACAATTTTAAGTCTTCAAAGATTATGATCTTTGGAAACATTTCTGTTTATTCTACAGAGTTATAGTTTTCAACTTTTCAGATAAAATTAGATCATTAAAACAACTGTTCTCATGAGAGTTTTATATTTATAATCAATCATTTATTTTTCTATTGTAAAGCTTTTGTAATAAATCATTGTTTTATGCCTGGTGTGGTGGCTTACATCTGCCATCCTAGGACTCAGTAGTCAGAGGCAAGAGGATCTCTGTAAGTTCAAGGCTAGCCTGGACTGTTTATCAAGTACATGTTCAGGCTGGGCTATAGGGCAAGACCTTGTCTCAAATAAAACACACATATTATTTATTTTATCAATAGAAATGAATTTTATTGTTGGCACTAAAAAGTAGTAGTTTAGTTCATTGAAGCTGGTGAAAGCACTTCTGAATGCTTTTTCATTTATGTTTCCAATCAATTCTCAGACGTCTCAATTTTCCTGGTCATTTTGGAAGGTGACCTTACAGTTTCACCCATAGCTCCACTTACCAGAGTAGACCATAAGTCAAAAATACAAGAAGCTGCTGTGAGCGAAGATGTCTTGCACCAAACAGGGCAACAAGGGTACACACTGGATCTTGCTGTCTGGATGTATTACCTACATCCAGACGGGAAAGTTGCAGCATTCAAATCTTGATTCTACATAAACATCACTATTGTGTGTCTTGAAAAATATAAACTGCTGTCATAGATAATATGGGGTGAGAAGCACAGATGTGTGAACACAGCCTTTATAACTTCCACACATGGTTCTGGAGGCCTAATTAGCAAGTAGTGGGAAAAATTCAACACGGCTCCTTAAAATTAAGCAACCCTTTATTTCAGGTATTTTCCAATTAAGTTAGTTTGATCAGGGAAGAGAATGATGGGTTCTTGTAATTTTTAACGTAGTTCTAAATAGGCAGTTGAGAAAAGCACCTTACATGCCCACAGTTTCCTGTGACTTGTCTGTTCCGTGACTTTCTGAACCAAACGGAAGACCTCTGCAGATTTGCAGCAGACCACACTTTCAGGACTCACATGTCTTCGCTGTCTTTGAATTATGGCAGAGTGCCTGGAGGCTGGTACTTCAGAACCATGGAAATGGGTCTGCTTGCAATCTCATAAGCGAAAACATCTTGGGCAGCCAGTTTCCACTTCACTGCCTGGCACTGGATGAAAGCTTCCTATCTACGTTGAAGACCCGCTTCCAAAAACAGGAGTGACTTCAACACTCACGCTCACTTCACTTACCTAAAACTAACAGCAGAAGAATGTGGGCTGATGTGGGTTCCTGGTGGCATGTCCTTTGTTGACACTCAGTCTTGGTTTAGAACCTTTGGGCATATTTTGAAGAACCACTATAGATTATAATATAATTTGAGAGAAATCTAAAAACAAAATTGCTTTAAAAATGCTGAAATGATTAACTTGACAAAAGTAACTGAGTAACAAATGTATAAGAAATCAGAAAATTATCTCATAGTTATTTTAGTACATTCCACTGTTAAGGTCTTCTAAATAATTTTTTAAAGTCATCCTGGGGTAACTGGTGTAAAACAAACTGCACAAATTAATAATTTGTTAAACCATGACACAAAAGCACAATTCTCACAAAGTTATGTGCACACCCACCATCACCTGAAGTCACTTGGGCATATTGTCATCACCCCCTCTGTTCTAAGCAACCTCCCTCCCCATCCCCCGTCTCTCTGCTTCTCCAGCAATCTGCTTTCTGTCCCAACACTTTAATCTGCATTTCCTCAAATGGTGTATAAATGGCATAAAATCCACAGCCTGTTTTTTGAGGAGGGGCCTCAACTTCTTTCGCTCAGCACGGTGACTTTGGGAATTATCTGCATTGTAATAGGTATCGCTGAATGAGATAACAGACTGATTTCTTCCATCTAAATATTATGCCACGTTTAGCATGTATCTTATGTTTACATTGGCTATAAGCCAAATATATTTGTCTTAGTTGTGTAATAATGTGCTACAGGATCTTAAATGATGAGATAAAAGTCTAGATTAACCCATTTCTAGTTTCCATTTGTTTAACTATGTATTTCCATCAGCACCATTTCCCTTGTCCCTACGTACAGATCCCCTTAACATTTCTATGATCCAGGTTGACAGGTAAGAAGTCATTAAGCTAAATTTTACTTTAAAACAACTCTCGCCCATATTTTTTTTCATTGTCGAACATTTATATACTTAATCATTTGCATATACTGGTTCTTTTTCAGATATGTAGCTTGCAAATGTTGTCTCACACTTTGTAACTTTTGTTTTAAAATATCTCCGTGTACTTAGCACTTTTTGTAAACCATTTTAGGTTCTAAAGACGGATTTAGCAATTTTTCATTTTATGGATCATGCTTTTAGTGGTAAATCTTAAATGTCTTTTCCTAGCTAGAAATCCAGAAGATTTTCTTATATTTTTAACAGCTTTCCTACTCTTATATATAACAGCTATATTAGAGTTGTTGATTTGCTTTACTGGATTTCTGAATGAGCCGCGAGACGGATGCTGACCAGGCTTATGCTTTTGATTGTGGGCACCCCACCACCCTGGCACCATGCTGGAAAGCCTGTCCTTCTACAGAATGGCTTCTGTACGTCTTCAAAAGATCAGTTGTGGATATTTGTGTGAACTTATTTATGGATTCTTCTCATTGGCCTTCTATGACTATCTCTTTTTTTTGTTTTGTTTTGTTTTGTTTTTGTTTTTCAAGACAGGGTTTCTCGGTGTAGCTTTGCACCTTTCCTAGATCTCGCTCTGTAGCCTAGGCTGGCCTCGAACTCACAGAGATCCGCCTGCCTCTGCCTCCCGAGTGCTGGGATTAAAGGTGTGCGCCGCCGCCGCTGCCGCCGCCGCCGCCGCCACCACCACCCAGCTCTATGACTATCTCTTGACAAATACCATTTAACTTTTGTTGCTATAGAGATATAAGAAATCAGGCAGAATCCCTTGTGCTTTATTCTAATTTTCCAAATGGTTTTTACCCATTATAGATAACTTACTTCTCTCTACAAATCTTAATATATTTTCTGTGTTTCTATAGAAAGTCTTACCTGATTTTCATAGTTATTGAAAGAAATTCGTGGACCAATTTAAGAAGCACTGACACATTTGCTGTGTGTAGGTCTGTGCTCTATACATGGTATGACCATTTACTTAGACGTCCTTCAATTTTTAAAAACAGTGTTATATAATTTTCAGCACAAAAAGCCTGCATATATTCTTTTCAATTTACATGTCAATGCTCTGTTTGCATGCTTTGTGTGTGTCTATGTATTTATCAATCCTATACACAAATACAATTGATTTTTATATATTTATCTTCAGACCTTATTAGTTCTTCAAGTTTCACTTTGCTTTGTTTTTGTAGACTCTTGAATGTCTTCTCTGTAGGTAATTATGTCATCTGTAAACAAAGGCAGATTTATTTCTTCCATCCAATACGTACCTTTATTGCTCTTTCACCCTCTCGTGCTGGCTAGTTCCCAACCCAGTGTTAAGACTAATAAAGGAACACATATGTGCTTCCCTCCCTGAGATTAGGGAGAACAGCCAACTTTCACCATTGAATACAGTAGTAGCTATAGATATTTGTAGATGTCCTTAGTCAAATAAGGAAGATCTCCTCTATTTCTGTTTTGCTAAATAACTACTAAAATAATAATAATAGGTGCAGAATATATTCAAGTGTATTTTCTGCCTGGATTGATAAGGGCATGTGACTTTGAGTCTGTTTTAAATGGTGGATCACACCGAGTGACTGATTTTTAAATATTCTGCCATTCATATATGACAGGAATAAACTCTACACAGTAGTCACGGTTTCTGTTTTCCTTCTCTGCTGCTGAATTCCACTAGTAGAAAAGTTTGAAGAACTGCTTTCTCTGAATTATTATAGACATTGGTCTGTAGTCTTATTGCTCGGTCATTGTCTACTTTTGATATGGGTTTAACAGTCACTTTCTAGTTTGAATTGGGAGGGAAGCCTGTTCTCTTCTTTCATCTTCTGGGAAAGATTATATAACACCCTTAATTCTTCATTAAACATTTACAATCCTCCAATGAAATTACCCAAGTCTAGAGATTTTTTTCCTTGGGTTTAATATTGTATATTTAGGGCCTGAGATGGATCATCAGACAAAGGTGCTTGTATGCAGGACTGACAACCTAAATTTGTACCTGTATCACAAGGTAGAACAACTCTCAAGAGTTGTTCTGACCATGACTCATCCACATATGTGCCATGGCATGTCCGTGCCTGTGTGAGTGTGTGCATGGAGGCACGCACACAAATAAAATCACATATTTAATTTCCTTCATGGCTATAGATCAGTGGTATTGTCTGTTTCCTGTGGGTGCACTGTGCTTCCTGCCCCTCAGTTTTCTTTCTTCTTCTTTCATTCCCTTTAGTGTCTATGTTGATAATGCTTGTTTTCATCCCTGACACTGGTAATAATTGATTTCTTCTCTTCCTCTTTCCTGTATTAGTCTTGATGGAGATGCCATTTGCTGCCATTTTCCCCTTGAGCATTCAGCTTTAACTTTGTCCCCCATCCTTCTCGGACATGAGTCTTCAGTTGCAGGCTCCTCAGTCACTGAGGCCTTTCCACTCCTAATTTTAGCTATTTCTTTTATTATTTAGATTATATCATTTCTATATTCTGGTCTGCTGATGCTTTTTAAAAATGTTCATCCACTCTGCTTTTGATACAATCTACTAGACTTACTCCACTTTTAAAACTTAATTTTTCTTTAAGTCTTCTGTGTCTTTACTGAAACTTTCTGTCTAGGCAGTGACGCTCTCTAATTTTCATTAGTAACAAGTGTATTTCTGATCACTCTTTTCAAATGTTTTGGAGGCTGGCAAGATGGTTCAGGGGTGAAGAGTATTCTCTGCTCTTCTTGGGGACCCTTACATGGTCCCCAGCACCCACACTGGGCTGTTCACAATGGCCTATAACTTCAGTGGCTGAGGATATGATATACTCTTCTGGCCTCTGTGGGCATGCACACATATATGCAAACATATACACCCAAACACATACATATCTGTAAATGAAAAATAAAATATATTTATGACTCTATGATTGATATCTAATGGGAAAAAGAAACTAAGTTTTCTCCAAAGAAATGTCACTGGGTATACCAACCACAGTCCAAGGCAGGCCCCATGTCCAGGACTAGTTGGCCAACACAAACAGACTCCATGATTTTGTGTGTGTTTCGGTGTTTTTGTTTTGTCTTATTGGCTTAGTGTTTGTTTGGTTTGGTTTCTTCTTTCTTTTTTTGGTTTGGGTGGCTATAGAGTTTGGGAGGATCTGGTAATAGTTGGGGGATTAAAAAAAGGATAGGATCAAAATATGTTGTATGAAGGAAATTTAAATGAAAATACTTTCATCTGGACTGCTTTAAAATCTTACCCTGGTAATTAACTTACATCATCATCTTCTGATTGCGTTCATGCCTTCATTTCATTCAACTGAAGGGTGTTCCCGGTGAGTGATTTTCAGTTGAAATTTGAATTTCTCACGTTGTCATTAGGTTTTGATCATTACTTAACACTTCTTTCATTGGCACCACTCTGACAGGGACTATACTATATCACTACCACGGGATGTGGGTTAGGTGGCTCCTCACTGTCTCTACAGATAACATGATAAAATGGGAGCTCATTACTAGTTTACAGGGATTAAAGGCCTGGCACCCATCTTGTCCTTCTCTGATACCACCTCACAACAATCATGTACAACAGCAGAGTCTAACAGGGGAAGAAATAAGGCTCTCCAAATGCTCATTGATGGGATCACTAGGGTGAGGCTGCAGTTTTGTTCTGTGATGGTCTGGCTGGAGTGTAGTGGTATTTGCCAAGCATTTTCTGCCCTGCTTTGCTGCTCCTTGCATGGTTCTTTAGACAGAACAGGTTTTTGTTGCAATCCTAGATTTTGGCCAGCAGATGTTGAGCATTTTTTTGCTTGCCAACTTGTTCAGTTGAAAGTCTAGGATATATCAGACAAAGACAACCCAGGGAACTCACTAATATATTATTCATTGAGTTCCGAGTTCCTTAAGTGGTCTGCTACCCTCTCTGTCTTTCAGGCTCCTTATGAATGTTCTGTATAGAAAGCCCAAGGTTTGTAATTATCTGCAGCAGGAGAAATGAGGAAAATCCTGTGTAAGCTTTTGTTGGCTGCTCCTTATTATGGGTTATATTTCCCTTCTTCTTGATATATCTAATGCCTTATGTGTAGATATCATAGAAATTGGCAGCGGTAGCACACACCTTTAATCCCAGCACACGGGAGGCAGAGCCAGGCGGATCTCTGTGAGTTTGAGGTCAGCCTGGTCTACAGAGTGAGATCCAAGGCAGGCACCAAAACTACACAGAGAAACCCTGTCTCAAAAAACCAAAAAACAAACAAACAAACAAACAAAAAAGAAATCATTTGATGATTTTTCTTGTATTTATTAAGTTTTTGTTCTGGGACTTAATTAAGTTGCTTGGAAAGAGTTTCAGTCTTTTGGGTATTGCTTTCAAAATATTTTGGGCAGGATGAGAGAACTGCTTAGTCTAAGCTAATTATTCCCCACTAGTGAGGAAAGGTCTTTCTGTGCACTCTACCCACTGCTCCGTACATCTTGATGTTTTTTTCCCTTGTTCAAGTTCATGCGAACAGACTCAATTCTGAGCTTTGTCTAACTCTGTACTGTTCTCTCTTATTCTTTCAGGTATTCTTTTCCCCAGCATTAGGCAGTTTCTTAGTGCACATGTGTAGATAGTACTCAACTACGCTTTGCGGGGATCCTCTGCTGATCTCCAAAGTCATATGTCTATGCATGCTTTCTATCTCATAGGTTATTCACCTCGACCTCCCAGCTCTGCACGTACGACTCAAGCGCTCTGGGCTTTGCCCAGGCTTCCCCTCCCTACCTGGAACTCTTGAGGCAGGAAGGCAAGGTAAGCATACGGTTACTTGGCATGTTTGCTCCCTTTCTGGATCACTGATTTTCATAAACTGGTATCCTAGTGAAATTATTGTTTTATATACTTTTAAATTATATTAGGTGAGAGAGCAAACCTGGGATCCTGTCACTCTTTTATGATGGAGAATTCATTTTATGTTTTTGCTAACTGCAGAGTATGTGACTGGAATAAATCACCTCTCCACCTCTACCTCTAGAAGAAAATTATAGAAAAACTCTGTAATTTGAAGTTCAAGGCTATAGAGTAGATATGGTCATGATTTCACCTTCCTATATATGGAACACTTAGTCACAGGGCAGTCTTTTAAACACTAATACTTAAAGAGAATCGCTAAGTGCTAGTTAATGTTCCGAACCCATAATCCCTTATCTGAAACCCTGGGAGACAATTTGTGTTTTCCTGTTTTAGAAAGGTATATTAATCCCATTATAACTGTACATTCCAAGCTCAGTCCTACATCAGCACTCTGCATTAGCCCTACAACTGTGCTCTGCAATCAAATACATTTTTATATTTCTGGAGCAAAAATATGAATATTAATACTTAGTAGGTTAAACAAGGATTCTACACAGCTTCATTTCAGTTCCACTTTTGCTGCCAAATAAGTTTGTCAGTCTGTATCTGTAAAAGAGCACAGAACCCCTTTCTATTTTCAACAGTTATTGTTTGAGAATTTTGCATTAGAGATTATATGAATATATTCATTCAGGCCTCATAATTAAATTGAAATAAGCAAAATAATTATGACCATTTTGCAAATGGGGAAGTGAAGCACAGAGCGTTAACTGATGGACTGGGGCAATGGCTAAGTTAGTATTTGCCTTCTAAGTATAAGGGACCTGAGCTCAACCTCCAGAACCCATGTAAATATCCTGGATATGATGCCATGAGCTTGTAATCCCAGCACTAGGGAGGTGGAGAAACGAGGGTTACTAGGACTAGCTGCCAACCTATCAAGCCTAACTCAGCTCCAGACCAATGAAAGATGGTGTTTAAAAGGAAGTAGATGGTGTTATTGAGCATGGCTTCTGAGGTTAACCTCAGGTCTCTGCACTCACAAATGCCCACACTCATGAACACACACACACACATGTGCCTGCACACATGCCTGGACGTATCCATGCACAAAAATGGAGAGAAAGCCAACTAACTCATGTAAGGACTTGCAGTCGGTACAAGGTAGATCCAGTGTTCCATTGCCACCCTGGCCTTGGGACCCAGATCCTCACCCTTTGTGCCATTCTGCCTCTATTTGAGGAGCCTCCAGGCAGGAGAATCAGCGACGTCTAACCTGGCCCCGTGTTCTTCATATCAAATAGTTTCTGTAGGACTAGGCTGGCTTGTCTTTTAGTTTCTCTGTGCCATCATCATTTGGGTGTGTATGGGTATGCGTTTGGCTTGGTTCCTAGGTAAATTCTTGCCTGCAAGATAGAAAGTCCTCTATGTCCTTCAAGTAGAAAGCAGGGTGTTGAAGAAGTCTATTGTCATCTGAGCCCACGTCAGATGGAATCTAGTTGTGTCTAATGTGCCTGATTACCTAATGGCTGTCTAACATGGATGGAAGACACTTTAAGCAGCTTTTCAGTATATCCATATTTAGAAGCTGGCTCCTGATTATCTGTACTGAGGACCCTGTTTGTTCTCAATAATGTCCCTTATTCCCCTTTAGATGTTTCAAATATAATCTTGCTTGAACAAATTATACCCTATGGAGAACCCATGGTTGATTAATAGAGTAATTATGGGTCAGAAATGATTTTCACCCCAGAAATTGCTTACATGTACCCTCTAATGTACAAAACAGTGTTGTGCAGAGGAGGGGGATCTTTGCTCTAGGACAGGTACAGATGGCTCGTGAATGATATATGGTTGATCCTAGCCTTATCCATTATAAACCATCCTAAACATGCACTTTGAATGAAATGCTGCGTGTCTGAGCAGAACTCAAATAGGACGCCCAGATCCCAAGGTGACTATTTTTAGAGAGAGTCTAAGGATGTAATGAAATCTACATAAGATAATTAGGGTGGAGTTCTAATCTGATAGAACTGGCATCCTTAAAAATAAGGGTTAGTGACATTAAGATTGTCCTTTATCCGAGGACTCAGAGAGCACAGGAGCAGCGTCCTTACCAAGATCACCTCTGCCAACACCTTAACCATCAACTTTAACCTTCCGAGCTACAAGTCTATCCTATAAATACCCAGTTGGTGGTGTTCTGTTGCAGCCATCTGAGAAGGATGATATGTACTGCTGCCAGGGAGGCAAGGCAGAATGACCCTGGCAGGAATTCCTGAGAACAATAAACGTGGCAAAGTGAGAAAGCTGTGAAAACTGTCCTGTTTCCTTATAACACACGTCCTAATTAAGCTTAGTTTGTGCCTTTTATATTTGCTTTAAAAAAAAAAAAACAAACCTAGGTAAGCATCTAGAAGATCCTCACTTGTCATACTTCTAAATGCCTATTGTATTGTTATATTTTGTTGCTGTGATAAAAAAAATACCATGACTGAAAGTGACTCATGGAAGAAAGAGTTTATTGTGGCTTATTATGAGTCCATAATGGGAGAGGTGTGGCAGCAGGTGTCTGGAGCAGGAAGCTGAGAGATCACATCTTCAACAACAAACTCAGGCTAGAAAGAGTGAACTGGAAATGGAGCAAGACTATAAAACCCCAGCGCTCACTGCCAGTGAAGTACTTCCTCCATCAAGGCCACATTACCTGGGTACCAAGTATTGAAATACCAGAACCTCTGAGGGACGTTGTACATTCAAACCACCATCACGATCTTCTCCTCAAAGCTCTGGAATTATGACTAATCTATTAATATTATACACTATTAGTTACTTAAGAATGAAGATGTGGAAACAGTTGCAATTTATTTTCTTTAGTGAGCTATTTTTGCAAGTAACATGTTGGGGACAGGAGAGCCTTCTTTATTCATCATTCAACATCTTGAGTAATATCCCAGGGCATGTTGACCCTTCTCTGTCTATTGCTGCTCAGAAGTCTCAATTGGGCACTGGTTTCTACATCAACCATTTTATCATAGTTTCATGTTTACAACCTGCTTTCTTTCAGTTAATCCCAGTTTTCTGGTTTATTTGGCAAATATTTATTTCCCGTAGTGGTCTTTTAATATTCCCTTTTAGTTCTATCCCTCTGTCTGTCCTTTCACTGTTTCTTTAAGTTGGTGTTGATGGTTGAGTCCAGGGCCTGGCCTATGCTGAGTCAGTGCTCTATACAGAACTCTACTTACCTCTTGTTCTCCCAGGCTTATCTCCTTCTCAAGGTGGGGGTGGGGGTCACCATTTAAAATTCCTCTTATTAGGAAATGTTAACAATCCTATATGCTGTCCCCAAGGAACACATTGTGTTCTCCTTAGAATCTTGGGGTTCCTTTCCCGCTTTGGGCTTGGGCCCTAAGGTTAGACCTGTCAGAACATTCAGAGGATGAGGGAATATGGTGTGTATTACACAGTGCCAGGCAGATGGGAACAAATAAACAGACCCAGAGCCAGACATTATGCAAAGAGAGAGACCTTGGAACACACAGCTCTAAATGAGATGTCTCCATCAAATTCCTCCCCTTAGGGTTCAGGGAACCCAATGAAAGAGGAGGAAGGAGTGGGGGAGAGGAAGGGGATAGAGGACACCAGGAGCACAAGGCTCTATGTTGTGGAATATTATTTTATATACTACATGTAGGCAAATGTAGCCAGAAGTTTTTCCAGTCCTGCTGGGCCGCAATCAGGATGAACCTCTCCCAATCGCGTCCTGCAGCCTCTTGGTCCCAAGTAAACACACAGAGGCTTATTTTATTTACAAACTGTATGGCCTATGGTTTTAGCTTCTTGCAAGCTGGCACTTTCATCTTAAATTAACCCATTCCTATTAATCTGTGTGTTGCCACATGGCCATGGCATTATCAGTCTGCTGGCGTCTTGTTGCGCCTTTGGCGGCAGACATCTCAGGCGGGACAAAGGAAAACTTCCAACTACAAGCAAACATGTGCTACATTTGTTCGTGCTGCAGAACATTACTTACCTGTGTAAAGGTATGTTACTTTTGTGTTTGCTGCATTTGTTCGTGATATAAGGTTATGTGTTTAATTATGTAAAGATGTGTTGCATTTGTTTAATCTTGCCTGCCTAAGGCACCTGATTGATCTAATAAAGAGCTATTGAATGGCCAATAACTAGGCAGGAGAAAGGATAGGTGGGGCTGGCAGGCAGAGAGAATAAATAGGAGGAGAAATCAAGGCTCTAGAGAAGAGAAGAAAAAAAGAGAAGGAGGAGAGAATGAGGGAGATGCCCAGGGCAAGAAACCAGGCAGCCACTAGCCAGTAGACATGAGAAGCAGTGAAAGTAAGATATACAGAAGGAAAGAAAAGTTAAAAAAAAAAACCCAAAGCAAAAGATAGATAAAGAGAAACAGGTTAAGTTAAAAGAGCTAGCCAGAAATGAGCCTAAGCTAGGCCAAGCATTCAAAACATAATAAGTCTCCATGTCATGATTTGGGAGCTGCTTGGTGGCCCCAAAGAAAATATCTGGTATAGCCCTCTCAAACAACTGAACAAAGCTCATATGAACTCACAGAGAATGAAGCAGCAATCACAGGACCTACACAGGTCTGCACCAGGCCCTCTGTATATATACTATAGCTTTCAGCTTAGTACTTTTATGAGACTCCTGAGTGTGTAAATGAGTGGGTCTCTGAGTTTTGTACCTTTTCTAGGGGCTTTTTTTATTTTTCTGTTGGTTTGTCTTCTCCAAGTTTGATATGATGGTTTTTGTTTTACCTTGTTATATTTTATTTTGTTATATTTTGTTGTTATCTCTTAGAAACTTGTTCTTTTCTATGAGAGACAGAAAAGAAATGGACCTGGATAGGCGTAGAATTTGGGAGGAACTGCGAGGAGTAGGGATGGGGAAATTGTATTTAGATTATATTGTATGAGAAAAGAATCTATGTTTAATAAAAAGGGAAAA
>CABHPQ010149235.1:0-42803 GCA_902168405.1 Peromyscus aztecus | reverse complement strand
GAATAGAAGTAGTATTAGTTTCTTAATGTGCTGTCTAGTTTTTGTCAACTAGACACAAGCCATCCAGGAAGAGGCAACCTCCACCGAGAAATGGCCTCCATTAGACTGGCCTGTGGTCATGATTGCAATTTCCTGATTGATGATTCATGTGAGAGATCCTAGCCAACCATGGGCAGGCTTAACCAGCCACAGATGTTTTTGGCTCAGTTATTGGTATTGTATAAATGTTCCTTATTGTGTACTTGGCCTTAAATTCTATTAGAATATAATTGGTTACTCTGATAACATTGTGCCACCATTGAACAAAAAAGCATGTCTTAACAGGCCAGGTATTTTTGTTTCTCACTGGATTCATGCTGTTTAAGACTGTTGATTATTTTTCTCTCCCAAATATCTTTCATAAAACCATTCAGCAATGTGGAAACTTGACATTAGAGATGATGCTGCCACGTCAGTACTAGCTTGATTTCTCTATGTCCAGTAACCAAAGTATGTAGTATTTTCTGCAATAGAATTTTACTATCCAGTTGTGGAAAGTAATCAAGAGCAATGATAATAATTTCTAATGTTTAGGAGGGAGTGTTTATTGGACCTTGCTGACCAATATCTTGAGAACACTGGGCTTTTTATTTGATAACTCATGGTGTCTATGATTTGTTCCCCCATTACAGGGTAAATCTATAAAACTATTTACATGTAAATGTTTTAAGAAGCTTTTGGAGTAGTAGGTTTCCATGTAGCTTTACTTTTCAGAATCTTCACTTTTATTTGTCTCTCCCCACACTCCGTCTTCTGCTATGCCTTCCTATCCCCAACCTAATTTAATCTTCTCTGTTCCATTATTTCCCTTTCCTCCTTCATACTTTCTACATTCTTTCCTGTTCCCTCAACATCATCAGTGTTGGTGGCAAAGTGTCCTTATTTACTGAAATACCTCACCAATAATAACTAAAAATTTATGTTTAAGCAACTAAACTTAATCATAAAAGTCTAATATCTCAATTAAAATATTGGCTAAGGTTTTCAAAACACATTTCTATATAGAAGAGTATTGTTTTAGGTCACATAATTTTTGGGGGGGATTAAAATACATTATTTCAATTAGAAATTGTTTTTGTATGTAAGTATGCTAGTACATTTGCACATATGTGTGCACATATACATAGATACACATATTTTGATAGTCAGAAGATAGTCTTAGATATCACTTATCAGATGACATCAATGAATAATTAATGGTAATAAATGTCAGTTTGTTGAAAGCCAAGAACATACGATGTAAATTATTGTATGTAATTATATATATATACATATATACATATGTATGTATACATATATGTATGTATATATGTATATATGTACACAAGGCTTTAAATATATCAGAAATATCTTTTATAAGATTTTCAAGACTGATATTAGGTACTGGTCTTGGTCCTCATGATACTGTGGGACTCTGTTACAAAATGCTGACTGAAGTGGGCAGATTACAGAAGTTTGGAATGAAAATTAAGTAAAATAAAATGATAAAATGGATGTATAAAGAAATGAGGATCGGGCTGGAGAGATGGCTCAGAGGTTAAGAGCACTGGCTGCTCTTTCAGAGGTCCTGAGTTCAATTCCTAGCACCCACATGGTGGCTCACAACCATCTGTAATGAGATCTGGCACCCTCTTCTGGCAGAACACTATATAAATAATAAATAAATAAACCTTTAAAAAAAAAAAAGAAATGAGGATCATATAAAAACATAACTATTGTGTTGAATGAAAAATGACTACATGCTCTTTTTATAGTGGAACCAATTTATTTAATTTGAATACTATGTAAAAATTATATTTCATAAATTATCCCTTTGTTCCAACTTGAGAGGAAGTTGAATTACTTACTTTCTTTAAAATAATGCTTTATTTAAAAGAAAGTAAGTAATTCAATTTAAATAACAATCATAAGTCTTTTTCTCACACACATCATCTAGAATTCTCAAATCATAGTTTCTATTTTTTTATTTTCTAAATGTTAGAAATTTATGACTTTGACTTCTAGGAATTCACACTTATGATGGTATTCCCAAGACTATTTTATTTAGTGCCTCATAAAGGACAGCAGAACTTTTATTTTAACATCTGAGATTTAAAGTTCACGTTCCATTTTTATTTTATATAATCTTTTATCTTAGGATGAAAAATTTGCATTGCCAATGAATTTACATTGTGTGAAATGTGAATCATGAAAAAGTTTTATAAACCTTTCAGAAATTGCCACTTGAGTTGTGTTTTTATCCAGAAATTGTTTTATCCATGCAAACTATTTAGAACATCAATATGTTATATTTGTGGTTCACAAAAGCAGACAAATTATTTTAGACAACTAGTACAGAAAATCACTTTTCCAAATACTCATTTCACGCCAAATTTTATATCATTTTTAAATACAAAAAGTAAGAATGGTTGCATTTCAAAGTAATATTTAAGGTACCATATTTTATCATTATGAAATGTTTATCAACAATATGATAAACAAATCCTTCAGTTGACATCCCAACCTATCAATGGGAAAATCCATAAGGACTCACAATGTTTCCCATCTTATCATCTTAAAGACTTCACATTCAATCTACCAGTGTAACTTGTCTCAATCCCATAAAATGGTAGACCCTCCTACCTACACCCCCCCTTTCTATCTGACTCTACAGGTCAAACTGCTAAATATTCATCAAATTCACTGCTCTTTTTACTCCTCAATCTGGCATAATACCGAGATGATTCTATTCTGATAATATCTCAGATGTCTGGAAAAGCCAGTTTGTATCTGTCACTGTAGCACAGGAATCTATTCTCACACCTAAGTCCCATCAGAACTCCCTCCTTGATCTCAGTTTCCCACTCACAATGAGACAGAATGCTGAGATAAAGCTGTTCCTTTAATAAAAAGGAAACATTTAATAATAGAATTGTGCTTCACGAAATATCTTAAGATAAACATGTTTCAAAGAAAGCATTCCACATAGTCTTAATCAGTTACACCATGAGACATATATTCTGTGGCAATATTGATACCTCTTCTGGAGAAAGCAATGATGTTTTCTTTGAAGTTCTATCAGAAGGATACCATACCAAAATATTCTCTTTCATGGATACAAGAGCTAGGCTACTAAATTTTTGAAATATTTTTCTATTTTAAAAATTAATTTTACTTTTTATTTTTAATATGTATTTAATTGAAATAAAATTATATTGTCTTAGTGTTTCTATTGTTGTAAAGGGACACCATGACCATGGTAACTCTTAATAAGGAAAATATTTAATGTGGGCTAGCTTACAGTTTGAGAGGTATAGTCCATTATTCTCATGGCAGGAAGCATGACAGTCTGCAAGCAGGCTTGCTGCTGGAGATGGAGACAAGAGTTCTATATCTGGATCAGCAGGTAGGAGGAAGAGAGAACGACTCTGGCACCAGTTTGGATATTTGAAACCTCAAAGCCTGCCCCCAGTGACACACTTCACATTACTTATCTTTCACAGCATTCCTTTATTTAATCAAACTTCAGATTATATACAAGTTAAAAGCAGAAACATGTTATATGATGCTAGTAAACACTCCATAATGACAAACTGAGAAGAACCTATCATTTCTGCTCTACTATGGGGGAATAACCGTTCCTGGTTATTGGAATTGGTTAGAGGAAGTAGTACTGGAGTGCTTCTCTTTCTTGGCAGACACTGCTAGGAATCCCTCTCAAATTTCTTGTGATGACAGAGTTGTAAGTTTCACATTAATGGGTCAGATCTTGCACTGGTAATGTGGGTTTGGTAACCCTTGTTCCCGACAGAATGTACGGAGGAAAGGAGCATCCCTTCTTGAAGGTGGATAGAGAAAACATGGATTACAAGTTTCCTCCAAAACAGAATCAAGTATAAGGATAGTCTGTTGAGAAGTATTTGAAAGAGAACTGTATCAAGGCTTGATAATTGTTATAAAAAAACACGAAGCTAGGGATAACATGTAGCCCATTGGGAAAAATCATTAGAATAGTCCAGTATTTTCTATTGATATGCAAACGTTGACAGCATTGATTCAAAATATGGATTATTTTAGGATGTTTATTTAGACTTATTTTGTTTGTGTTGCAGATTCTGAAAGAGCCCAAGTATGACTCTTTGAGCTGCTTGGCTAGCTAGTGATGAGATCCTGAATCTCCCAAATGGTCCTTCATTATTTATTGAGGGTAAAAACCAGATCTGAGCTAAGTATTTTCTATGAGAGCTTTACAAAGGGTTGTTAACTGCCCAATGATCCAGTGTTTCATTATCAAATTAAGGTCATCGGTAACAAAGCAAGGCAGAGAACAGCTGTGTAGAATTCTCAGGTATATTAAGTTAGTATTAGTAGTAAAATTTAATACATCCTTCTAATGAAGTCTCATAAACTGTGAGACACTTGCTGAGGCTTCTCTAATCATGGCCTAACTTAATTTCTTTTGTACATACAGGTTTTGTCAGTCCAAGTACAGAGCATGGCATAATGGAAAAATACCAACAACCTGGATATTTACTATCCAAAATCTGTCATGAATTCATGAAACATTATAGATTGTAACTTCCAAAGGACTATGCCCTATAGGTTCCTTTTTAAGTGGATATAAAGTATACACAGGTTTTCTAATACCACACTTATGAAACAAGGTCATGGTGGCTTTGCTAATAAAGTAACATAGATTTGAAGTTTGGCCATGTAGTGAATGTCATGAACAAGCCTGCATATCAAAGGCATGCTTCTGCAAGTTACATACTTAGAGAACTGAAATGATACTCCAGGGGTATTAGCCAGTAGTCTAGAATGGTAAAAGTATGAAGCACATTTTTCTGATAATTTTTTAGGTTGAGCCTAGGGATATTCATGAAGGAGTTCTCAACTCCATAATTAGCAGTACCACACCAAAAGTTACTCCTATAATTGGAGGTAATCATATGAAAAAATAGCATTATAATATTTACAATTTCTTGTAAAAAAAACACAGGGCAAGTATCTACTGTCATAAAAATTTGTGTGCATACATGTTTTATTGGCAAATTATGATTGTGAATACTATGAAGCTTTTATTAATGGGGATTGATTGCTTATCTCTTTTATTTTCGCTCTGGGATCAGCAAGATTATATTCTCAGCAGCAACCCAGCTGAAACTATTTCTTCTTGCTAGGTTGTAACCTCAATAGAGAAGCAATTATACATGTACAAGCAATTACAGGCTTCCTTTCTACCCTGAAGAATTTACAGATCATACACTTGGCTAGACTAGAGTTAGTCCTCTAGCCTATACATCCATCTCATGGAAATTCACTCACATCGTTAAAAGGAAGACTTTAGTGTTGGTGACTCAACACTTGGAGGAGGATGCTCTCAGTCTACTTTTCATGCTAAGAATAGTGTATTTGTCATCCCGTAGTTAAGCTGTTTCTTGTTTTATTTCTTCTGAATACACTGTTTAAATGAATGATATTGCTCGGTATGATGTACATGAATACAATTAAACACATAACTGGTTCACTTGATTTCTTATGTTGGTATATATATATATATATATATATATATATATATACAAAACTTTATTTGGATGTTTCATGGATAAAATATAATCTTGCATTTGGATAATTGATTGAAAAAGATACCATAAAAATACAAATGAATGGAGAGTAACTTTGCTTCCTTTAGACCATGTTATAAAGAGTTATAGTAAATATTCAAGCATGAATAACACATAAATAAAATTTACTACTGACAAATTTGTGACTTATAAAATAAATAAATTGTGAAATGTGTATGTTCTCATCCATAATAGACTATGTACAAAAAAGAATAAATATAAAATTTGACATTATAAAATATATGTTTCAGTATTACCATAAGCTATATTATTTATAATGCTCTGATCTATTATCATAGGACTATAGTAGCAGGTATGAGTTTTACACAAAGTATTTTAGATAGGAAGGTAAGACTTCTGGGGAAAATTATTAGATTGGTAATCACTTTCTTATCATGATTCAAATAAAAGTTACAGCTTACAGAAAAGTTAGTGCATTTTCTGGTTCAAAAAAATCTATTTATCAAGAATATCAATAAGTAGATCACATGGATGAAAGTAACTGTGGTAATCTATGGGACTGATTAGTGAGAGAAAATGCTAGAATTAATTCTCAATATAATTTACTTTTGTTGATTAGATTTTGTATTTTCTTTGTTTACTTATAAGCCAAATAAAAGGGAATGACTTATGAGTTGAGCTTTTATTTATTTTTTTCTGTTAATCTGGTAGCCATAGATTAGGCTCAATCTTTACTAATTTTCTGTGAGTTGGAATCTATCAATAACAATTGTCAATATTTAAGAACAAACATCATGAAAATGTAATGTTAGTCATCTGTAAAACAGTCCTTATGTGCTAATTATTTAGAAAATAATAATCATTTTGGGGAATCAGGACTTCAAGGTAATCTTCAGCTATGTCGTTAATTTGAGGCCAACTTAAATGAATAGTCCATGTTTCAAAACTAAACAATAAAATCATATTTGCATATATGCATAATATTTCTAGCTGAAAATTTCAATTTAGACTCAATTTCTTTGTATGTGTTTCCAATAATGATAATTTTTGGGTTGTGTTATTAGTCTTCATATTATCTTTAATAATTTCTGTGCAAATAGATTTTATTAGGCATCAAGTTATCTACTTAAATAAGAATACAGATTTTCCTTTTATATGCTTAATCTTCCACATATTTACTTTATATATTATTATTCATTTACTTCTTTTGTAATTAGTTAAACTCTAGTTTCTGTTAGATTAATGCATAAACAAACTGTGACATTCCTGTCACAGAGAGGTAAAATTATATTATTCAAAACTTTTAACTGAATATGTTTTGTTGACAGGCTTAAGATTTGAAAGTCATCTAGAATATCACAAATAACAGACGAGACAACAATATTTTTGTCACTTGTAGAAAGTGTCTCCAAATGACAATTGCTTTCACTAACTAGTACTTAATATTTATATTCCATATTTTTCATTGCAATAATTAAATATAATTTACTTTTAATAGCTGTAACTCTTATCAATTAAAGGTCTAAGTAATGCAGTTCCAGTCAGTTGTCTTACTAACTTCATAGAGTCATCTGTTACAATGTTAAGACCTAGCTGTATCACAGAACACAACTGTTCACTCATTTGCCTGCAGATATATATATCTCACAAAATGTGCTATTTCCCACAAAAGAAATTGGATATATGAATTAAATTTGTCTGAGATAAAATATTTACTACTACTGAAAGAAGAAAACATAAGCAAATATGTACAAATGATGACCAGTTCATAATATCATATTTATGTATACTGGCAATGTATAAAACATAAATAGCATTTATAAAACAAAAATAGAACCACCTAGTGTACCAAAAGAATAGACCTGACATTGTTCTAGCAGTAAAAATATATATGCATAGTATTTGCAGTAAACATTATTAAAATGGAAATTGGATTTTCATTGAAAGTAGAAAAAAACAATTTTGAATAAATTCATTGTATATACCTATGATATGGGTTTGCTGCATAATTTTAGCTATATAATTGGTTTTCCTTCCAAAAGTCAGAAGCTTCAGTTTCCTTTCTGAACAAACCAAATAATACATGCATGCATTAAACCTTATTTATGAAAATAAATGATAAAATTTGCCCCATATTTTTATTTCAATGTTATCTATTAACAAAAATACAAATATAACTGAATGTGAAGAATAATTTTATTTTATGATTACTATTAATTAATAACATAGATAACAATATACAAACTAAAATACACACTAATTTTACTTTATTCTAGATGTTAACTACAAGGAAAATCTAGCAAGTAGCCCTGAAACATGATTTGTGAAACTTCTCCACCTGGTATTAATTATAATTTTAAAACTTGAACTTACTTCCATTATCCAGATTAAAAATACAAATGAACAAACAGGTTTGATAATTCAATAATTTCAATATATATAGCTTGTTTCTAAAGTTCATACTGTTAGTTATAGTTTTTCAAATGCTCTCATGTCCTGAGCTCTTTATTTCTGACAGAGTGAAGTGAAATGGATCTGATTTAGAAGACTTTTGAAAGCACTTGAAAAGCACATTTTAAAAATCCCCTTTTATTTTGTTAATATGACATTTTTATCAATAAGTAAATCAGCCAAGAATCTATTTTTTAAAAAGTTCTAAGTTTATTTAGTTAAAAGCAGATTTCCATTTCAACAATATTAGTCTTCCCAATCCATGAGCATATTAGATCTTTCCTTATTCTGGCATTTTCTTCAAACATGTCTAAAAGTTTTTATGATAGAAATATTTTACTTGCTTGGCTAGAATTATCCAAAGATCATATAGTCTTCAAAAGAAGATCCTTGATTCATATCTTTCTTATTTGTTCGCCTTTGACTTCCCTAAATAGTTATTTCTCTAGATAACTAAGCTTTCAAGTACTATGTTGACTAGGAAGGGAGAGATTGGACACTCTTGCCTTGTTCCTGATTTTAATGGAAATAATTTCAGTTTCTCTCTAGTTAAGCATAATGGTCTTACTGTGATTTCCCATTTTTAGGTTGAAAATGTCCATCCTACTAAAAGTAATATACAAATTCAATGCAATTCTCAATGTGAATCCAACACCATTCTTCTTAAAATTTGAAAAACAATGTATGTTTCCAACTTCATATGGAAACACACACACACACACACACACACAAAAAAAAACCAAATAAACAAAGAGAAACTTTATACTTAAAACAATCCTGAGTAAAAAAGAACTACTAAATGTATTACCATCCCAGATTTCAAGTTGTATCACAGAACTATGGCCATACAAAGTAGACTTATTGATCAATGTAATAGAAATGAAGAACAAGACATAATTCCACATACAAACAGACACCCGACTTATGACAAACAAACCAAAAATAAACACTGGAGAAAAGACCCATTCAACAAAGGGTGCTTGTCAAAAGACCAGCTACTTGTAGACAAGATAGTGGGGAAGAGACTTGAATGTATTGGCACAGGAAAGGACATTCGGAAAAGAGCACAATACCACAGCTACTAAGAACAACAATTAATACTTGGAACTTCATGCAACTAAAACACTTTTGTAGAGCAAAGCCCATGATTAGTCAAGTAAAATGGCAGCCTATGGGATGCGAAAAAATAATCATTACCAATTATACATCTGATAGAGAGTTATTATCTATAATACACAAGAAAGAAAAATTAAAAAAATAAACCACCCCCAAGATAACCCATTTTAAAAATGGTTTATAGAACTAAAGAGTGGTCTCAAAAGATGGAACATAAATAGCTGAGAAATACTTTTAAAATATTCAGCATCCTTAGCCATCAGAAAAATGAAAATCAAACCTACTTTGAAATTTCATGTATACCAGACAAAATAGGCAAGATCTATAAAACAGGTGGCAGTACGTGCTGGTGAGGTTGTAGAGAAAGGGAAGAACTTATTCATTGCTGATTAGAGTACAAAGTCATGCACTCAATATGGAAATCAGTGTAAAGGTTCTTCACACAGTTGAAAATTTATCTACCCCAAGGTCCAGGTATACATTCTTGCAAAACCCAAAGGACTCTGTGTCTTATTACAAAAATACTTTCTCACCCATGTCCATTGCTACTCTACTCATAATACCCAGAAACTGGAAACAGCCCAGATGTCTACCAACTTATGAAAATGTATTACATTAACACTATTTTACAGCTAATCAGAAAAATGAAACTCTGACACTTGCAGGTGAATGGGTGGAGCTAAAAACAACCATTCTGAATAAAAATCAGTGCATCACTCAGCCCTTATCACAGAAGTTTCTTGCAGTAAATGGCAACTAATACAGAAACTCAAAACTGCACAATGTGCAGAAAGTGAGAGACTTTGCAGCACTCAGTACGAAATGGGATATCCTCATCAAATTCCTCACCTCAGGGCTCAGTGATTTGTGTGGAAGAGGAGGAAGAAATATTGGAGGAAACAGGGCTAGTCGATGACACTAAGGAAACAGTATATTCTAGACACAATAGGGTGATACACGTATGAACTCAGAGAGACTGTGATGTGCTCACAAGAACTGGTGCAGGTGCAAACTGGACAAAATCTCAGCATAGAGAAGTGCATTGAGTGCAAATACAAAGAAGCTGTTTGAAAGCGATCCCGCTGGGAAAAGGAATACCAGTTTTCTCCACAGGAGCATCAATAGGTTTATCAACCATACTCCAGCAGGCATGACCCTTGCCCAGAAGTGTTTTAGTCAACACAAAGTGAACTCCATAAATTATTGTGCCCATTTTATTTTAATTCATTTGGGTATTTTATCTTATTTTTTATCATGGTGGTTGTTTGCTTGCTTGACCATTGGGTTTTTTTTTTTTTTTGGTTTAATTTTTGCATTTTATTTTACATTTGAGAAAAAACACAAAGAAGTTGGGTGGAGGTAACAAGATTTTGGAGAATTTGGCTGAGAAGAAAAATTTAATCAAAATGTATTATATGTAAAACACATTAAATTAGAAACAAGAGTAGATTTTCATTTTGTCCTGTGACACACTATATAGCAGCCTATCCCAGAGGTGGTACTGCTGGCACATCATTTTCTAAGTCCAAAACAATGTATTCGTGCGTGTGTGTGTGTGTGTGTGTGTGTGAATATGTGTTCAGAATACAATGGTAGGGAGTAAATATTCCCATTCAACGATGGAAAAACAGGATCAAAGCAATAAGAAAGGCCACAGCTCATCAAGTGCAAGACCAAATTCTTCAGCTCAGTATACAGGATCTGAGCTTCACAATGAGATAGTCACAGCTTCAAATGGCTTGGGTAGCTGCAGGCTTCCCACTCTGTCACATGTGGCACACAGAGCCTCTTGATTGGGCCTCTTCCACTCTTTGCCTGAAGCTTTTCTTAACACGTGTCCTAATGTACTGGTATCTCCATCACACTGGGGATTCCAGAAACAATTAGACATTATTGTCACAACTTTCAGTAGTAGCCTCTTGGGTCCCACTTGAAGAACTCAACACTGCTATGCATTGTCTGGTTTCAGACACTGTAACCCTGGCACAGGACTCCATAAACTTTCAATATTGCATTTGAATTTCAATCTTTCCTGTCTGGAAAAAATGGTACAACAGCCATAAGACATTGTGATTCTTATAGAATAGTAATATTAGACTTGGAGACTACAAGTTTTCCCAGAACGTTAATAATGAGTATCACCACATTCCTATTGTGGTGACTCAAAATATAAAGAAAGAACTCTGCATTCATTAAGTGACATATTTGTAACATTGTAGCAGGAATCTTAAATGGTCTTATTAATAAAAACAAACCCAGGACCAGGTATTGGGGTGAATGCTGAAAGATCAGAGAAACAGAACAGGCCACATTCAACCTCACCTTGACAGTTTCTCAGCTGATCTTGTTTTCTCAGACTGAAAGCCTCTGAAGCCTCATCCAAATGGATTTCAGCTGAACTGCTGCTAAAAGCCAAAAACTTAACAAGGCTCTAGTTCCTGGTTTTCACACCTTATATACCTTTCTGCTTCCTGCCATTACTTTCTGGGATTAAAGGCATGTGTCACCATGCCTGGCTGTTTCCAGTGTGGCTTTGAACTCGCAGAGATCCGGATGGATCTCTGCCTCCAGAAGGCTAGGATTAAAGGTGTGTGTGTGTGCCACCATTTTCTGACCTCTATGTCTATCTAGTGGCTGTTCTGTTCTCTGACCCCAGATAAGTTTATTAGGGTGCACAATATATTGGGGGACACAATATCACCACAAAACATGTTATTCTATGCTACAAACTACACTAGTTTGTTTGATAACATAATAAAGAACCATTTGTTGTGGGTAAACATATATCCTAGTTTTCTTTGATTGATTTATTTATTCACTGCATTAAACTTTGCTTTTAGAAAACAGAAATCCTTTTATACCAGAATAAGGACTTAGTAGACTTATGAAATGGCTTAGGAGATTTTAATGGCATGGCATATAATGGCTTAAAATTATTAGAGTTATCCACTTAATTTCTCTTTTTTTCTGAGTTCTTCAAGTAGAACTGATTCTTCCCTTGTTATCTTTAGGCTGTGGGCTGCAGTGATACTCTTACAATAATCTTTAACTCTACATTCTCCATATATCTATTTTTCATCTGGCCTTCCAAGCATGGTAGGGAGATGTCTACTTGCTTATAAAGTATCCATTTTCCTATGTCACTGTTGCTCAGCAGGAACACATCATTACACAGCCTTATTTTGCCAATAAGAAAGAAGAAGACTCATTTACGAGACATCTAAGACAATAACTTGACAGAAAGAATCCCATCTGTTTATTATCTATCTTGTTATTTATATACATTTTAAATAAATTTGTGTTTAACAAGTGTGGGTGGCTAATTGTTATCTATCTTTGAACCACATAGTGCCCCTAAATGCATTCACTATCACTACTTTATGGGTGAGAAAACAGGTGTTAAATATCTTGTTCCATGCCTAAGACCACTTCTTAGTAAAACCAGCTGTTTGCTTGCAGAAGATCATCACAACTGAGATTGACTGCTGAAGTTACCTATGGAAAGAGGGGGCCAGAAGGGTCTTTGGATCCTCATCTGAACATCTATCAACTTTACCCAGTCCAGCTATCAATTTAGTTGGATCTGTTCTCTTATGTGAGGCAACTCTCTTGCACTGTAAATTTGAGATTGTTGTTGATAGAAATTAGATTATTTCATCAAACCAGGAAAACAGTTTAAGAAAGGTGAAGAATCATCTAATACATTGCTCAAATCACCCACAATATGTGATGAATACTAACTAAAACAATTAAATATATTATAGTCTCATGAAATAGTAATGACTTTTTATTGGATAAATGATGTCTCTAACTGCTATTATTTAACCGTTGGAGGAATAAAGTTGTAACACCATGTACAATTTGTCATTTTGAACTAGGAAATCTAAAACTTCATTATTACTTAAACTTTTGAAAGGAACTAAGCACATATAACATTGTAGAAATAAAATTCAATTGATATTTGCAAAGTGGAAATGCACACATGATGACTTAGAGCAAGAAATTTATTTTATCAATGACCCAGAAACATACAATGACTGCTTTCAATTAGAATAATTGAGATAATTTAGAAAGATAATTTCTGTGTTGAATTTATGGGGTATTTTGAATGAAATTGAATCCCATAGGTTCATATATTCTCATGCTTATTTTTTTAGGAATGTATATAATCTGGGGTTTTTTTTTTGTGCTTTTCCCAGGGGAAGACTATTTCTCTTTCTCTCAACTGCCTGTAGTTCTTTGCGTCATTCCTTGTCCATTTTGTCATGTTTATTGTTGCTGTCTTTGTTCAAATCATATTAGGCAATCATGTTAGTGACATTTTATGTGCATAGTTTATGACACTCAACCCGATCTTAATAAAACCAGCTGTTTGCACGCAGAAGATCATCACAGCTGGGATTGCTGACTATTGAAGTTACCTATGGACCGAGGGGGCCAAAAGGGTCTTTGGATCCTCATCTGAACATCTACCAACTTCATCCAGTCCAACCAGTTTTATGCAATTCTGCCATAAATATACATAGCTTTGGGGTATATAGTAAAGGCTAAACTCTATAGGCTGGAGAAGTCAGGAAATTTTATCCATCTGTAGGGGAAGCATCATCCATGTGAAGACTTTCACTATGATTGCTTTAGGAGTACTCCTCTGTTCCTGTCAGTAACCCTTACCAAAGCTCTTAAGTGAGCATTGGTTTTGAGGTACATGGACTATGATACAACCCAACTTTGGCTTGTCACTTGGACTTGAGAAGGGAAACCAGATACTAGTTATTCCTGCAATAGCAAGCATTGCTCAGATAAAACAAATTCCATTGTCTTAGTTACTTTCAATTTATTAGAAATCATACTGTGTTATATATTTGTTCCTCAGTGTATTTTTCTTATTTAATAATTTATTAGTTATTTTATGATTCCTCATTTTCATATGTTGTTTAGATAAGTTTGACAAATTTAGTGAACTAACTAGAGGAATTTTTGCTGATTCTAGTGAGATTCTTACTTATTTGGACAAGATTTACATCTTGACTATAGTGAAACTTTCAACTTAACATGATAAGTTAATTCTTTTATTGAGTTTTACTTATTCTTTAAAAGTACACTTAAAGTTCCCTGTACATTTTTGTTTTTACATTCAACATAAATACAAAGAAATGTGTGCCTCATGTTGCAAAGTTTGTTGGGTCTTAGGAGATTTGTTTTTGTTAATGTTTTGAACTGAGATAATCAGTGCTATTAGATATTTTGCTTTTAATATTCATTTAAATGTGTTTTCAATATATAGAAAACATTGAACACTTAATTAGAAAAACACTATTGACTTATTTTGGGCATGCTAGACATCAGATTCAGCTCCTCTTATGTGCTAGGAATGTTCTTTCTCATGGTTCTCATGGATCTTCATTCCTAGCCTTTAAGATAGTCTTTGATCAATAATTAGTCTATATATCATCCCTGGTAACTGTCAGGCCACAAAAGCCAGGAAAGCAGATATGCTAATTTGAACATCCTCATCCTTCCCTTGGTTCAACCAACTCCACTCCCCCAGTCTCATCCCAGCTTTGTAGCAGACTACTGAATACAGTCTTCCTCTCCTTCTCCTGTGTCCTCGTCTCCAGAAGATCACACAGTTCTTCCCTTTCTAAAATCCCTTTCCCTACTCACTGCTTCCCAACTCTGTCTGGCAGGCACTTCATGGAATGAGCAAGGCACTCCAGCCAGCTAAGAAAAACAAACAAACAAACAAAACAAAACAAAACAGGTAGGTGTCTGCAGATCCTTACCTTTCCCAACATTCTTACAATTCTAATTCTTTAGTGTTGTCATCTCAGTAGCCGACCAAACGTTGCTATCTCTCCTCTCTCTCTGCCCCCATCCCCATGGAACCAAGAAGATCCTGGTGGAACACTGCTATCCTTATGCATGTGGAATCACACAACCATCACCCACATTAAGAGGGCCTAGGTCAGTCTCCTCAAGTTTCCCCATCCATCCATCCATCCAGAGTCCTTGAGCTCCCACTACCTCCAGGCAGCTGTCTCTGTGGGTTTCCCCATTATGGTCTTGATAATGCCCGTGATGGTACAACCAGCCCTCCCTCTCTTCAACTGGACTCTGGGTGCTTAGCCCCATGCCTAGCTGTGGATCTCTGCATCTGCTTCTGTCAGTTACTGGATGAAGGTTCTATGATGACAATTAGGGTAGTCACCAATCTGACTACAGGGGAAGGACAGTTCAGGTGCCCTCTCCACTATTACTAGGAATCTTTGCTGAGGTCATACTTGTGTTTTCTGGGAATTTCCCTAGCACCATGTTTCTCCCTAATCCCATAATGGTTTCTTCTATCAAAATATATCTTTCATTGCTCCCCCTCTTTTCCCCTCCCCCTACTCAACCACCTGATTTCCTCATGTTCTTATAGCTCATTCCCTCCCCTCCTCCCCTCCCAGTTTTCCCAGGAGATCTTATCTATTTCCCCCTCCCAGGATGATTCATATATGTTCCTCTTAAGGTCCTTCTTGTTACCTAGTTTCTCTGGGTTTGTGGATTGTAGCCTGGTTATCCTTTACTTTACATCTAATATACACTTATGAGTGAGTAGGAGAGAAGGTAAAAGCCACAAGACACAGCAACAGATAGATGAATAGAAATGGGAAATAAGAGCTAGTGGGACTCTTCTGTTGAGAAATCTCTGTTTAGATCTGTAGTCCATTTTTTAATTGGGTTATTTGGTATTTTGATGTCTAGTTTCTTGAGTTCTTTATTTACTTTGGAGATCAGTCCTCTGTCAGATGTGGAGTTGATCTTTTCCCATTCTGTAGGCTGATGTTTTGTCCTATTTACTGTGTCCTTTGCCTAACAGAGGTGTCTCAGTTTTAGGAGGTCCCATTATTAATTGTTGCTTTCAGTGTCTGTGCTACTGGTGTTACATTTAGGAAGTGGTCTCCTGTTCCAGTGCATTCGAGGCTATTTCCCACTTTCTCTTCTATCAGGTTCAGTGTAACTGGATTTATGTTGAGCTAGTTGATCCACTTGCATTTGAGTTTTGTGTATGGCAATAGATATGGATCTATTTGCATTCTTCTACATGTCCACGTCCAGTTATGCCAGCACCATTTGCTGTAGATACTTTCCCTTTGCATTCAGCTGTAGACTCCTTTCTTCTTTCCAGAGTTCTCTGTACCCAGAAGTTCCACCTATACTTCCTGCCTTCTTATTGGCTGTTCATTTCTTAATTAAACCAATTACAGTGATACTTCTTTACACAATGGAAATGACTATTCCACAACAACTTAGCAATGACTCCAAGTGATCTTCTGTTATACTCAGAGATAAGGGCCTTGCTCTACTATTACAGAACCTGTCTCCTGGATAAAATAGGAAGAAACAAAGAGACCCCAGGTCCAGCATTATGCAGAGAATGAGAGCTCTTGGAATGCTCTTCTCAAAATAAGATGTCCCCATCAAATCCCTTCATTGTCAGGCAACCCTGTGGAACCAAAAGAGATGAAAGACACTAGAAAACAAAGCCCTAAATATCAGCATGATAGACCCTCAAATAAACACAAAGACGAAGGCAGTATGCACAGGACCTGCATGGTCACAAAGACATAGGGCACTAGAGCTGAAAGAACAAGTGCACACAAGCCACCTTCCCTAACTACAGAAGCAATCCCCAATTAATTATCACCTGCAAATGAAAATTTAGTTTTCTCCTCCATAGGAGTTGCATTGAAGAAACATGCTACTGTTACGTGCAGGCTGCATGTCGAGCAATAGATGGCCAAAAGGAAACAAACTCAGTAGCATCTCTGGAGTGAAGTGCCCTTGACTCAAAATGTTGAGTCAGAAATTTTCCTGGTTCTCATTTTATATTTTTATTTTATTTATGCTTTATTTCTTCTCACTTTTTACTTTACGTGTCTTTTGTATATATACTATGAGTTCCAGTTTTAGGCAAAGGAGTAGCTCTCTATTTCTTGTACTTTCTTTTGCTCTTTTTCTTCTCTATGTTTTGTCCACTTGCAGTGTCTTGCTCAGTCATCAACAGAGATGTTTCCTCCACCACAGATGAGAGTGGATGCAAAATCCCACCGTCAGACATTATTCAGAGAGAATCTACATTGGAAGTCTCCATCTGGTCCTGCCCCTCAGAGCTTAAGGAAACCCCAGAAAAGAGTAAGAAAAACTGTGGCACCAGAGAGGATGGCAGACAGCACCAGGAGAACATAGCCCCCTGAATCAATTAAGTAGGGTTCACATAGGCTCCCAGAAAATGAAGTCCCAAACATGGGGCCTGCATAGGTCTGCACCAGGTCCTCTGCATATATGTTTTGGCTGTTAGCTTTGTGTTTTAGTGGGACTCCCAACAGTGGTATGGGTATGTGTCTGACTCTTTTACCTCCTCCTGGGACTCTTTTTCTCCTGTCGGGTTGGCTTGTCTAGCCTCAATATGAGAGAGCTTTGGCCTTGTCTTACTGTATCTTGTTTTGTCCTGTTTGATTTTGTCTCTTGGAATCCTGCTGCTACTTTCTGAAGGGAAACAGAGGGAGTAGATCTAGTGTAGAGTGGAGTTGGGGGACATCTGGGAGGAGTGGAGGGAGGGGGAAACAGTGATTGGGATTCATTGTATGAGAAAAGAATCTACTTTCAATAAAAAATTTTTAAAAAGATTATATATGCCAGTGACTGCTCTTTCTAGAAAGTCAAAGTTGTGGTAAGCACAGTGTTTTACACTTCTGCCAGCCCTTTGGAATTTGTGTTTTTTTCCTTCTTGCATTTCTATACTTTCTTTTCTTTTCCTTTTTTGTGCCACATATTTTTCTATGCTTCCTTTTCTACCTTTGTTGCTTTATTCTGCATATTAAATGACTTAAAATATAACAAATTGAAAAATATTCAACATATTTAAGGTTAATTATGTTCATATTTTATAAGAATAATAATGTTCAAAAGGACATTTGAAATTAATTAGTAGTACCAAGTAAGAATATGAGTAATAATGAAATATTGAAATATTTGTTAGAATTTTCTCTTGTTTTTCTTCAGTAATTTCAAAATCCTGTAGTTAATATTCAAGTACTGGACTTAGTACTCAAAATAATAAATTTATATTTACATGATTTTATAAGGCAAAGAAAGCAACATCTATTGATAATTATATAATTATTCTTAAAGATTTGTTTTCAATTTCCCAGAACACTGCCATAGGTAAAGTTGTATAACCAGTGTTTTAATAATAGAACATAATATTTCCTATAAACACCATTAATCCTTTTCTATTTTCTCTGTCATCATAGTAATAGCATGTTTTAGGTATATTGTATTGTTTTTTCCCTTTCCATACTCATCATGCTGCATTTTTCCCCTGTAGAATTAGTTATATTGTCTATTCCTGTAAATAGACATTAATTCTTTTTTTTTCTCTAGGAAATACTACTGGGTGCTATGCTTCTTCAATTACTCTATCTGCCTCAGTTTCAGTTATGTATTGCTCAACGGTTGTCATAAGGCAGAATTTAAAGCTCAAATCTCTCAACCAGAAACTTCTTTCCTACCATGATATGTGGGGCGTTTACCCACAGCTTCCCAGAGTTTTCTTGAGTGTGAGAAGCAGGAAATATTAGATAGAAGGATTTATTGCGGAGAATATCGCGGAGATAAACAGATAGAAAATAAAGGATAGCCTCGAGAGGGCCTGGAACCTTTTCCAACGGCCCCGACTGTCTCTGCCCCAGGGTTTTTATAGAGACGCCAAGGGGGTGGAGCAAATGACCTCCTCCCCCAGCACAGCCAAGTGCAGACCATCTCAGACACCTGCACTCAGGCCCGTGGTCCTAATCATCCTCTATGTGGATCTGCTGGGTAAAGCCACGAGGAACCCGAGAACGGCCCCCCACAATGATACTCATTCATTTTCCTGATCTGAATATTTGAAAAGCTTTGAACTACAAATGTTTCCACTTATTAAAACTTTAGTAATCTATTTTTCATGTTGAGATGCTTGGATAATTCTGTACTATTTTAATATCAATACTTTTAATATATTACAAGAATTCTTTTTCTCAGTATGAATGTGAAAATTATAGCAATTAATTTTGATAACTGCACTCTAGATTGTCAGATGATACTTTTCTATCATCTTCAGTAACTACTTTTGAAATAATTGTAGACCTAGATGGATATACTTGGGAAAGTGCATGTCATGCTCATTTTTAAAGCTGTTTCTAACAAATGCCAAAGGAGTCCCAGAGAATTTCCTTTTCTTCTTTCAATATGATTTCTTTTCTATAGTGGCTTTCATCACAGATCAGTGGTCAAAGTGTACCACAATTTCTGCCAGCATTAGTTCCTAGAATCCAACTATACCTACATGAATTTTCATGTGAGTTTATCATGATGAGTATGATTTTAATTTTATTATGCAAGATTTTTTTATGTTGCTAAACTAATATACATATTTACACACACACAAAAATACACACAGATGTATATAAGGGAAGATTTCATGGTTGACATCAATTATACCTTTCTACTGATCAATCCCTCATTTCCATGTTTTCTGCGTGGGCTGGTGGTAAACTTGGATCTGACTGTATTTTCCAATCTTAAAGCACTCTTGTATTTTCATATTTCACATCTGTTTTTTGTAGCAGACTTTCTTTTGGGCCACCAACAAGCTCAAACTTCATGTCATGGAGGCTTATTATTAGTTATGAATTCTTGGCCTTATCTTATGCTTGTCGCACTATCTCTTACAACTTAAATAACCTGTTTCTCTTCATCTAAATTTTGCCTCAAGGCTTTTTACCTTACTTTCATTCTGTGTGTTCTACTCTGTGTCTGGTCTAGCTGACTGGACCTGGTAGTCTCCCTCTGTCTCCCTTGTTCTCTCTCTGTTTGCTAGATTCCTCCTCCTACATATTCTCTCTGTCCACCAGCCCTGCCAATCCCTCTATCCATAGCTATTGGTTGTTCAGCTTTTTATTAGACCAATCAGGTGTATTAGGCAGGCAAAGTAGCATATCTTTACATAATTAAACAAATGCAACATAAACAAATGTAACACATCTTTACTTCATTGAACATATACAGCATAAACAAATGTAACACATCTTTGCCTATTTAAACAAATATTCCACAACAGCTTTTCTTTTATGTAATATACTTTTTTTATACACTATAAACTGATTACAATTTACTCTCTCACAACTCCCCCAAGATCCTCCTCTGAATTCATACCCATTCTGTCTCTACTTAGAAAACAAACAGGCATCTAAGCAATAACAATAAAATAATATGAGGCAAAAATAAACTAGAACAGAACAAAACAAACAGAAAAAAGCCAAAGAAATAGCACAAGAACACATATGAATGCAGAGACACATAGGTTCATATGGAGGAATTACATAAAAACACAAGATAAATCATAATATACATGCAATGTATATGTTTCTGTGTTTACTGTCAACAGAATTTAAGATATTGAGCTTGTACATATTTTTATATGACATTTTTTTGATTGATTATACAGAAAGTAGCTATATTAATCCTTTTTTGGAAATTGCATTAATATTTTGAATGCATTAAGAAAAACAAAATATACAATGAAAAAGTAATAAATAAGAAATGCTAGCCAATTTAGGTTGATTCTGAGTTTCCATATTTATTTGAATAAATTATTTTCCAGGCTATGCTATCTTTAAAGGGCTTTATAGTGTTACTATGATGCCTTAAAGCAATGCAGAAGGCTAGCGTAACAGCTTTCAAAATGTCATAAGATTTTAAGACTTATGACAATATGTCAGGGAGAAAGCTCATGATGTCAAAGCTTCAAGATGCTAAAAGATCTCAGATACATTCTATATTTATAATATTAATTGAAAAATAATACTGAATTTTGACTTGATTTTGAAATATACATTAAGTTACTAGCTTTCAATTTCAAATTGATATAGAGAACATTAAATTCTATAGTACCTATATCTTAGACCTTGTTAAAGGAAAGAGAAGAAATCTATCTATCTATCTATCTATCTATCTATCTATCTATCTATCTATCTATCATCTATCATATTATGAAATGTGAATATCCCTCAAAGTCTATTTGTTAAAGACTTAGTTCCCATGGATTTTCGGAGAGCTTTGAACCATTAAGGAGGGAAGATCTTGTGGAAGGGTTTTGGTATTGGAGATGTATACTGCAGGGATTTTGAGATCCTCTTTAATTTCTCTTATTTTTTTACATTCCTAATGGTGAGAAGAACAGCTAGCTTGATCTGTCATTCCATCCTTCCATAGACTCAATGCAGTGAGTACAATTGATCATAGGCTGAAAGCTCTACAACAGTGAGACAAAAATAAGAGTTTCGTTTTTTCTAATTTCTGTTTTTGACTTTTTTATTTACTTATATTTTCTTTGTACATCCCAACCAAACTTTCCCCTCCCTCCTCTCCTCCCAGACACCCTCCAATATTCTCCTCTCCATCCACTTTTCCTCTGTTTCTCTTCAGAAAAGGTCTGGTCTTCGATGGATATCAGCCAGCCATGGAATATCAAGTTGCTGTGAGACTAGGCTCCTCCTCTTCTATTAAGGCTGGATAGGGAAATATGGTAGAAGGACAGGGTCCCAAAAGCAGATAATAGAGTCAGAGACAACCCTTGCTCCCACTTTTAGGAGTCCCACAAGAAGACCAAGTTACACAACTGTTAACATATATGTGGAGGGCCTAGGTCAGGTTCCCTGGTTGTCAGTTTAATCTCTGTGAGTCCCTCTGATCCCAGGCTAGTTGGTTCTGTGGGTTTTCTTGTGGTGACCTTGACCCCACTGGCTCCTAAAATCCTTCCTCTCTCATCTTTGAAGGATTCCACAGGCTCCACTTAATGTGTGGCTGTGGGTCTCTGCACCTATTTCTATCAGTTGATGCATGAAGCCTCTCTGATGACAATTGGGCTAGGCACCAATCTATGAGAATAGCAGAATATCATTAGGAATCACTTCATTGAGGGTTTTTTTTTTTCTGCTGGTCATGTTTGGTTCTATCCTATGTCTCCGGGTCGTCTCACCTCTGGAATCAGGCTATCAGGAGTGAGCTTCCTCTTATGGTATCGGTCTCAAGCTGGACCAGTCATTGGCTTGTCACTTCCACAGTTTGTACCGCCTTTACTGCAGCATGTCTTCTACACTGGATAAATTTAGGTTGACAGTTTTGTGACAGGGTTGCTGTCTCAATCCCTCCATTGGAAGTCTTGCTTTGTTGCAAGAGAGGGCTACTTCAGGATCCTTATCTGTCATTGATAGGAGTCTTAGCTAGAGTCACTCTAGCTTGGGTGATTTGCTGGGAGTTTGCATTGCATAGGTTTCCAGTTTTCTCTTCCAGTACTCTCTCCCTCCATCCTTCCTCTACCTGATTCCTTCCTGATCACATCCCCATACCCCCATACAGATCCCTGCCTGCCCTCATCCAAGCAATGTCCATTCTATTTCCCCTTCACAGTGAGATTCATGCATCCCCCCCTTGAGCCCTCATTGTTACTTAGTTCTCTGGGTCTGTGGATTGCAGCATGTTTATCCTTTATTCCATAGCTAATATCACTTATAAGTGAGGACATACCATGTTTGTCTTTATGGGTCTGGGTTATGTCACTGAGGATGACCTTTTCTAGTTCCATTCATTTGCCAGCACATTCCCTGATGTCATTGTTTTTAACAGCTGAGTAATACTCCATTGTGTATATGTGCCACATTTTCTTTATCCATTCTTCAGTTGAGGGGCAACTAGATTGTTTCCAATTTCCAGCTATTATAAACAAAGCTGCTAGGAATGCAGTTGAGCAGGTGTCCTTGTGGTATGGTGGAACATCCTTTGGGTATATGCCTAGGTGTCATAACTGGGTCCTGAGATAGATCTATTTCCAATTTTTTGAGAAACTGTCATATTGATTTCTAAAGTAGTGGCATAAATTTGCACTCCTACTAGGAGTGGAGGAATTGTCCCCTTGCTCCACATGATCACCAACATGAGGTGTCACTTGTGTTTTTGATCTTAGCCATTCTGACAGGTTTAAGATGGAATCTCAATGTTGTTTTGTTTTGCATTTGCCTGATGGCTAAGGATGTTGAATGTTTCTTTAAGGGATTCTCAGTCATTTGAGATTCCTCTGTTGAGAATTCTCTGTTTAGATCTGTGCCCCGTTTTTAAATTGGATTATTTGGGGTTGTTTATGCCTAATTCCTTGGGTTATTTATAAATTTTGGATATCATTCCTCTGTGATGTGGGGTTGGTGAAGATCTTTTCCCATTATGTAGGCTGATGTTTTGTCCTATTGAAGGTGTCCTTTGCCTTACAGAGCTGTAGATGAACAGTCTTATTAAATAAGAAACACAGAGACAATTGCAGAGTTAAAAGTCCAAGAGGTCAGAGCAGTAGCTGAGAGCTGAGACTTAAAACCGCCTTTCTTACCCTTAGCTGCTACTGTCCTTCCCCTCAGAAAGAGGCCTACTTCCTGTCTGTCTTTTATTGACTTTCTGTTCTGCCTTCTCATTGGTTGTAAACCCAACCACATGACCTCCTCATCACTGCCTGTCTGTACAGACCTCCAGGTCTTCTATGGTTGATATTGAGATTAAAGGCATGTGTCTCCATGCTGGCTGTATCCTTGAACACACAGAGATCCGCCTAGCTCTGCTTCCCAAGTGCTGGAATTAAAGGCGTGTGCCACCACTGCCCAGCTTCTGCTATGGCTTGCTATTAGCTCTGACCCCCAGGCAACTTTATTTATTAACATACAAATAAAATCACATTTCAGTACAAATAAAATATCACCATACAGAACCTTTTCAGTTTCATGAAGTCCCATTTGTTAATTGTAGATCTTAGTGCTTGTGCAATTGGTGTTCTCTTCAGGAAGCTGTCTCCTGTGCTAATGCTTTCAAGGCTATTCCCCAGTTTTTCTTCTATCAGTTTCAATGGGGCTGAGCAATAACACAGTCATTAAAGGAAAGGCTCACAAACTAAAATATTAAAATTGTATAAAGCAATTATCTAATGTATTTACTACAGTAATGGATACATAAACACAATGTTCAATATCAACACTTCAAAGAGACCTATTGAATCCTTTTTTAAAAAGCTTTTTAAAAGAACTATTGCCTCCAGAGTAATAGATACTCTAATTCTTGGTAAAAATCATAGGAGTGTAACTTATTCAATGGTAAGTCACCCTTCCATGTTGATACATGTTTTGGAGAAATACAAAAATAATACCACATTTGGTTATTAAATATACCTGATGATCTTCCCATTTCATACAAACTATTTTTTTCACCGTCAATCTGAATATCATAGCTTACTTAAAATGATCCAATAACACAGTCTCAGTCTGATAGTTTTAAAGAGTAATAAGAAATATAGGTAAATTTCACCATCAAAAGTATTTACTGTTGTGCTCCAGCTAGGAACTGGGACTGTTTTCAACACTTTTGAGAAAAGGACTTAATCCACAGATACTGTGGCAGTCTATTCACAGCCTATTTCTGGAAATATATAAATTTCTTCTTATATATATTCTTATATAAATATATATTCTCCAATTAGCTCTATTAAAAAGCCTAGGAAATATGTCTATATAATGACAGAGGGAGTTCTTTATCACTTGGTTAAATGCCCTTTAAAAAGTTTGTATTCATTTACTAAAAATCCCTTTAAATAGTACTACAAAGTAAATTAGCTAAACAAACCACAGAAATTATTGTCTCATTTCTATTGGCTTGAAATCTGAGATTAAAGCATCATTTTTCTTCACTTCCAATGGAGGATAATTTTATTTCATTCCTCTCTCTTACTTTCTGATATTTGCTCACAAATTCTGTTTCCCTTGAAAATTTTTGCTTTGCTCTTTCTTATGATTGTATCTTCATATTTTATTGTCTTGATGTGTGTTATTCTGGGACAAGATATACTCCATTGTGACCTCATCAGAAATAATTACACATTCATTGTCTCTATTTATAGTAAGGGTACATGGTTTAGTATTATGTTTATGATGTCAACATACGTATTTTAGAGCTGTAATTTTCAAACTCTAATGTTATTGTGACTGCTTTAAATTTCAAATAAATGAATGGAGGAGAGGACTTGACCACACTAAAGTGATAAATTACAGTTTGGTTTACTTATGGGCACTCTATGAGGTAGCCAAGAAAGAAAATACTTATGTATCATGTCATAAAGAGTTCAATTTTGAAGACTGACCACCTCTCTTTGCTACTAAGCCTCCAGTCTCTCTACATTTTATTTTATACTTTGTATATTACATATAGATTCATTCTTGGTGTAAACTAATTACTTATTACTTAATTTTACAAATATGGAAAATAATAAAATTATCATACTATCACAGATAATATTAAAATTTAGTATTCTATAATACTATGAAAATGTATGTTATACTTTGATGAGCATTGAATTTTCATTTCATTGACCTTTTATTGGACAGACTTTGTTATGCTCTTCTTATTTTTTTGATGTAACAAGTTTAGGGAATTAAAAAAAATACTAACCTTGGTATGTTATTGACAGAAGAATGTGTAAGGAATATAGAGATAATACATAGGGTGTATGTAATATGTGTGTTTGTCTTCACAAGTCACATGATGGCTCTCTGACTTGAAATGTGTGAGTATCAGGAGATGAAACATTTGGAAAGGGTAATTGGATGTAGAGGATAGTCTGACATGGACACCATGATTACCAGCATCTCTCATGGAGAGAGGAAGAGGCACCAGTCCTTTCTATCCCTTTTATTTGAGGTGCTACAATAAAACATCAGTCAGCAAGCCAGGATGATGACACTCTGAATGTTATATTGATGGGTCTTGACTTTGTGCTGTGGGATGTCTTTCTGTATGCTGTGAATATGTGTTGCTCTGATTGGTTGATAAATAAAGACATTTCGCCTATGGCAAGTAAGGTTATAGCTAAGCAGGAAATTTAAGAGAGAGACAGGAAGAGGAAAGGCAGAAGGGAGAGAGATACCAGCAGTTCCAGGAGAAGCAAGATGTGAAAATACCAGTAAACCATGGCCACATGGCAATTTATAGATGAATAGAAATGGGTCAAGTTATAGGAGCTAGCTAGCAAGATGTCTGCCATAGGCCACGCAATTGGTAATTAATATTAAGCCTCTGAATGATTATTTTAAAGCAGCTATGGGACCTTGGGGTTGGGCAAGATTGGAGAAACCATCCAACTACATTCTTGAGCTTTTTAGATTCTATTTTGTGATAAACACACGTCTAGTGTTTTAGCTACTTAGTCTGTAGTATTTTATGTAACTTACCAACTGACAAAGATGGTTTAATAGTTCCAACAAAATAACATCAATATAAAAGCTCCATAGTATATTTGGGAATGTGTGTTGAGCATCCTCTAGATGGTATTTAAAAAGTGTACTTCACATTATAGAAGAAACACAACTGCACCTAAATACTATGGTCACTTTGAAGAATTTGCTGAAATATTGGCACTAATATATGCATACCAAATGTTTGGTACAAAGATACGTGGGATTTTTTGAGTCTTGTTGGTTGTGAAATTTGCCCAATAAATTCTAGTGAAGGCTTAATATTTTGAAATATGAAAATGATTTATTGCACTATTATAAACCTTGTAGGTTAGATAGAATATGTTGTCAGTTCTGATGAAAGAAGTGTAATAATGCTGTACTACCTAATGGAATTCAATTAACCAAATACAAATAACAGCTTAATAATTACTTCTAAAATTAAAATAATTATCATATAATTGCAGCTCCAAATGGACTAAAGGGCATTTTATTAAGCCCATCAATAAATTAACATGTTGTCATGTATTAATAAAATTCTGTATAACTGTTTTATTTTCTGTAAAGACAACTATGTGGTTAGTTTTTTTTTTATTTTTGCTGCATCCATCATGGTTTGTAGAACTAGCTTTTCATGTCAACAGATGATATCTCTAATGAGTTATGATCAGAAAAAGGAATGCAGATGTACTGAACATCAAATTCCTCTTCCCTCATTAGTACAGCAGCTGTTTGGCTGACAGTTTGAATAATGTTTTACTGTTCATTCTTGATCACTTCTATAATTTATGGAAATTTTGGCAAAAGTTTCTCATATTCTTTAGCTAATCAGTAGAGTAAGGCTGTAGTCAGTAGATATAACTTGCCTAGTAGTTTTTAATTCTGGGTTCATTTCCCAGAATAATACAAATGGGAAATGGGGTGGTATGCTAGTTTCTTTGCCAAAGAAGTAAGATGAAATAATATTTTATAAGTTACCTGTAATGTTACTAAAATAACCAAAGCAAGTTACATATTATAAATGAATCCAAATAAAAGGTATACATATACTTTAACATATACGTGTTTTATTGTTTTGGAAAATATGTATATAGTGCTAACAAACGTTCTAGGAGGCCATTATTTTGGGTGAGGCTCTTACTGAGGGCTTCAATAGACAAATTAAATAAAAAGTTAGAGTAATACAAAATACAATTTCACCACTCAAATCAGTTTTTGATTCTACTTTCTGTCACACTAGAAAGCAAGGTGGTTTATGGCCGATTTTCCTAATGATGGCAGTTTAAATTGCTGTTACAGTGAAGTTTCTCTCTCTAACTAAATTCCCTGTGTTAGCTGGTATTAATTTTCAACATAACAAAATACAGAATCACCTGGGAGACTGGCTTCTGGGTTTGTCTGTGGGGAACAATCATGATTGTTTGATTGAAGTGGGAAGATCCTTCTTAATTGTGGGCATGAACATCAACATTCCTTGGGCAGAACATGCTTGATTTAAAAAATGGAGAAAGCAACTGCACACTCATGTGCATTATCCTCCATTTCCTTATGGTGGTTTTGAAGTGGCCTGTAGCTTCAAGCTTCTATTGCCTTCACTTTCTGCTTTAAAATACAATTTACCTTGAAAAATACTAAAATAATTGTGTGTATATATATATACACATGACTTTAGTCCTGTATACCTTCAATTACTCTGTCTCATTCTCCCTCTTTCTCTTTCTTTTAAAGAAAATTTTTTGTGGTTGTTATTTTTTCCAAGTAATACTGATTAAAAATATTTACACACCTACTTCTAAGTCCACAGTTTAGCACTCTTATTTGTATGGCTTTAAAAGTTATAGCACAAAATCTTTACATTAAGGATTGGGGGAAAAGATTCCATTCATAACAAAGCCTGATATATTATATACATACTTTTCCTCTGTACTTTATTTTAAGTACATTAATTTTAAAATGATGCTCATCTAACTGTTTTTTGCCAGACCCCCAACGTTAACTGCACAGTAACAATACACGTCCCTCATGCAACCTCATGTTGCCTACATACTCGATTTCCTAACATGCATTAGAATACAAAGATATGTATTCTAATGGTTTTATGTATGATTTTATAATATGCAAAGATTTTAAAGAAGGAAATGAACTGAGGAAGAGAATACAGAGACCCTTACCACAATGAAAATAGATGCATTCATACCTAACTATATAATAAGAATATAATTCATTTAAGTTACCGGAAATATACTTCTCAAAGCACTCACTCATTGTGAGAAATATTCCCACTCTGTGGCATTAACTGGAAGGAAGAACATCAGTCTGTTTCTACAGACACAGTTCAGCACAACAGGAAATAATATAACTTTGGTCCACTTATCTGATAGCTTAAGGTCACACTGCCCATCAGTTTACCCCACATGTAAATTTAAAAATGTAATTGTTTTTTCATTCTAAAACTGGCACAGATGTCCTGTCATCCTCTGCTTCTCCAGCTTGGGAATACTCTCCTGGTGTGGTCTCTGGCCTCTCAGCATCTTCGTGATCTTCCATAACAGCCTCTGCAACATCTGCATGGCTAGGCTCGCTCTCCTCGTGGCTCATGATTTCGGGAGACCAGATAACCCCTCTTTCTCTTAAATAAACACATCTTCCTGGCAACTCTGTTTTCTAGAATACTGGCTTTTCTGTGTTTTTAAACCACTGAGTTAAATTAGACTTGCATGGATAAGAGATTAAGAAAGCAACTTCCTATCTCCCAGTCACCACTAACTTGTCAATAGCCTCCCAGTGTAGGAGGGAGCCACATGACCCATTCACTTTTCATGATTAAGTGTTGATAAGCTCAAGGTTTTACAGACCCCATGAAGGTAGCCACATCTTACGTTAGTATATGGGTGCTGAGCCAGCATGCTACTACTTCAGAAAAGTTATTCCAAACCTCTGGCTCTTGCAGTCTTTCTTGCCTGCTTTTGTGGTGTTCCATTAGCCCTGGTTCATTTATGTTTGTGTATGTGTGTGTGTGTGTGTTTGTGTGTGTGTGTGTGTGTCTGTGCAGAAGTCTCATTCAGAACTAACAACTCCATGGTTTTTCTCTGCACTTTGCTGAGTTGTGGGTCTTTGTACGACCACCTACTATAAAGAAGCTTCTCGGAGGAAAGCTGTGAGCTTCACTAATCTTAGGGTATAAGAAAGATGAGTATTTAGAAAGCAATTTTATGCTATGCTCTTCATCAAAATAGTAGTAGGAAGTATGATCTCTCTAGCCATTTTTTTTTCTTGCCTGGGTTCATGTGAATTCTTCCTGTGTAGAGGACTGTGAATCAAATTAGGAAACAGTTGATTGCCAGTAATGTTCATGCCACCATTGTATCAATGAGCATATCTTGCTAGCAAGTCACTACTGCAGCACACATAAATTACAGCTGGAGAAGACTGTTGATGATTTCTTCCTTGGCATTTAGCATAGCAGCTTCTGACACAGTGAAAGCTAACCAGTAGGGAAGAAATTTCTAGATTAGCCCCAACTTAATTTCTTCATGTCCTTTGACCAAAGTTTATGGTGTCTTCATTAATAAGATCTTAACATCATGTTCTGTTGGGACACCCAGATCAATGAAAATAGCCTGTATTTTTTGAGGGGTCTTAGGGAATGCCTTGAACAATAAAATATCCCACAGCTGGCATTTGGAATTTTGTCTAGTAATCAATGAATTCTAAGAGAAACATTGTCCTCCCAAACAGTGGAGAGCCTTTCAACACTTTTAAAACTATATTTTAAATGATTTCATTAAGTAGTAGATTTCCATAGCTGCTTCAAATCATAACTCACTGCATGGCCTCCTTTTAAGTTTACTGGTTTCTCAGAGGTATGCCAAGTTAAATGCACAGATCAAAGACGAAATTGAAGTCCAAAAATGAGATAGAAATATGAGATGTTTGTCTTTTTACATCTGGATTTCCTTTGTGTAATGTTTTATAACACGATCCATGCATTAGAAAATTCCTAATTTCATTTTGTCTACAGCTGAATAGATTTCCATATATACATGTACCACAGTTTCCTATCTATTCATCAGCTGATGGGCTGCTAGGCTGGCTTCTTCACAACTGTGAGTAGAGCAGCAATGAACATGGATGAGCAAGTATCCCTGTAGTAAAAAATAGAGTCCTTTACATTGATACCCAGGAATTGGATAGCAAGGTCATTGAAACACTTTTAAAAGGAATCATTTTATCCAAACTGTATGTGCTCTCTTGATTAGCCAATTGTGAGTTTAGGACATTTTTTTTTCATTTCAAGATTTTCTTTCTTGCTTATGTTTCTTTTTCTTTTCGAAATTTAAATTACAAGTTTAAAGTAGCTGCCACTTTGTATGGTAACAACTAAAGTCTAGAGAAGCAATGTAAATAGTCATTTGGCCATACCCAAGAGGAAACTAAAATATCATCAAGGAATGTATTGAAACATTACAGGATATAAGAATGGTAATCATAACAGATTAGATATTATATAATTAAGTCTACATAGTGAATAAAATCCACTAGTACATACATGTCTTAATAAAATTCCATGATAATACATTTTATGCACTTTTGGAAATTTTTCACATCAAACTATAAATGCATTTAGCTAAAATTCTCAGGAACTTCATTCACTTGATTTCCTTGCATCTACAAAGGTTGGCACTTGGTATCTTTAAATCAGTATTGTGCTCAATATATTCATTGCCATACAAAGCTAACTGAACTAGAGTGATAGCAATATAGGTTGAATATTAGAAGCAAATGGAATTTTCCATTTAGCTCAGCTTCAAAATTATTGTTTCTTCTGTATACTGATGATGCTTCTGTCTCTGTCCTTGTATTCATCTTTGCAAGTGTTATCTCACTGATGTGTAGTAGCTGTTTCCTACCCAGCCAACTCTCTGACTAGGACACCAAAGCTACAGGGGTGGGAACAATAATCAAGGAGACAGCTATGGTTGGAGCCCCAGGCTGTTTCCTTGCATTTGCCCAGTGACCATGTACAGGCTTGTTTTTAATTTGCCTCCTTGCCCCAGCAGATAGTCTCATTTAGAGGCTTCCCCTATTCACTTTCATAGCTCACATTTTTATTGGTTTTATTAAAAACTTTCAGCGTGATGACTTCCTAAGCATTTCCCCTTAATACAAGTTAATATAGAAGTGTTTATAGCTGAACTATTACAATTTTAGTTTTAAAGAAGTAAAATACCACATAGAGTTAAGTCAAATGCAAAGCTAGGTTTCAATGAATTTAATTGATACAATACTATGATATTGACTATAAACTTCAGGACAAATGGAAATTTCACAGCTGTATGAATTTATTTATTTTGAGACAGGTCTCACTATAAAGCCCTAGCTTCCCCTGAACTCATGATTCTCCTTTCTCAACATTCTGTGTCATATAATTGTAGGTGTCAACTACCACACTCAGCCCTCTATTATAATATTAACAATTTTTCAACAAGTTTTATGGCTTCATAGAAAAGCTTTAAGTAAATCAAATCAAGAGATTTATTCTTACATGGCTAGATTAGAAAGTTTTTAAATTATGAATGCAGATTATATATTTAAAATTTATTTTATATCAATTAAATCTATCTAGAAAATTTCCATTTGTCAGCTTCCACTCTAAGAGAAGAACTTTGATGTGTGAAGAGTATGTGGAAAATTTGACATTTCAGCTGCTGTTTTTAAGTGTCTACTAGACTTAATATACATAATAAAATATGAGTTACTTTAAATGCATTGCAGTTCCTGAAAATTAAAAAGTAGTTATCATTCAAAATTGTGTCTCTAAAATAATTAAATGCCTAAACAAAAAGTATTTTACATGTAACCACACATATTCAAACACATAGAAACACACACATATTTACATATATATATATATATGTAATTTACAAAAAGCTTGGGATACACTTCTATGTAATTTAAAAATGGAAAAATCATGAAAAGTTTAATCTGAAATGTCTCTAAGGCCAATGTATTAAAGATTTGCTTGCCAACAGTGACACTATCAACAGGAGACAACCTTTCAGAGGTTTGGCATCCTAGAATATTAGGTCTTTGGGGACATTACCACAAATAACCCTCAGCCTTTTCCTGTTTCTCAGGTTGCTTTCTTACCACCATGAGGAATATCAGGCTCACATGATTCCAGCATGATACACTATGCTACCACAGGCTCAAACAGGAGCACTAAGAACACATAGAGAAAATTTCCTGAAACCAAATGTATGAAAGTTCTATATCTTCATGACAACAGAAAGCTATGTCAGAAAAGCTTCTATTTAGGCATAAATGATGTGAACATATTGAAACAACATGGTGCATTTTTAACTTAGAAATGAGTAAAGAACCAATGTTAGAAGTAGTTTCTGAATTGGGTTTGAGAATGTAAAAGATTTTGCAAGTAAGTTTGTTATTTTTGAATATAATTAATTCTTAGTCTTAATTCATTCACTTGTTTGAATGACAGTGCAACTTGATGATGTCATAGTTTAGTACATTATTTTTTTCATTACATTCCCTGAAAGTTGTTTGAGCTTAATAAATTGTATGGAATATAGCTGTGAGTAGTATTGTGAATGGCTCTATGACTCTTGTTAGTGAAGATGCCCTTCCAAAGGCATTGTGTATTTTTATTAGAGCAGGAGTGAGTGAACTGTAAAGAACGTACCCATGTAGATGGTTTAAAAATAACATTACTGACCAAATCTTTCTGACCGTTTAATATCAGAAGAATGTCACTCTAACCTTGAAGAAAAGATTACAAATGAAGTTCCATTTAACATGGGTCATGGGTGGGAAATGATTCATTTGGCAAGTTTGCTGTATATTACTATGAATAGGAAATCTAGCAAAGATGCATCTCATGTTAGACAAAATAGCTTTATTTCTATTATTTTAATAACATGATATTGCGCAAAATGGAATACTTCTGTTGAGCTATCAAATATTTGATCCAGGAAGATCACACAGTTATTAATGTTCCTTACTTATTACTTAGACATGCAACAGCTTAGTGTACACCACTCATTTTTCATATATTAATTAATTCCATATTTTCTGATGAACCGCATTTTATTTCAGGATACTAAAGACAAGAAATTGAAAATACAAGTTGAGAAGAACGTAAGCTGTTGAACATAATTTATTCAAAAGACCAGGTGGCTCCACATCTAGGTGGAGGTCTGCGCTGAGATTTGAATTGCTTTCCGTTTGTGAGTTTCTGGGATCCCCTACTCTTATTTAGGAACTGATTCAAATCTGCGTATCCATTCCCTGTGTGAGATTTCCTTAGGATTCCTTTATTTAGTTCATGGAGAACAAGCAATTGGCGAAAGAGAAGGAAAAACAGCCCAGAATGGAAGCTATCCTTGTTTTACAATCAATTTTTGCTCAAGATATCATCACTTTTACATAGCATAGCTTTTTTCTTCTTCCTATTCTTTTGACCTCCTTTCATTTCTATCTGTGACTATCTTAAGAAAGTTTCCATCAACAAGTATTGACTTTTCTATGCTAATATTATTAATACTTTTAGATAAATCCCCCTTGACAGACTACTGCCTGTGTGGTTTATATTTCTTTAGAAAGAATCTTCTCCTGGAGTTATCAAATGCACTTGATTTTTATAAGTATGTGATATTTTCAAAAGCTTTTTGAATGTTCACTATTGTTTCTCTAACATTGTCTAATGTTTGTTTTGAAACATTCATTTTATTAACATATTATCTTTTTAATTAATTTGTTTGTGGTCCTTTGTTTCCTGCTGGATCTTTGCTTTCTACTTACGTTTTACTCTTCTGGTGATTTTAATCTGGGTCTGTTATTTTAATTTTATAATTACAGTTTTGCTTCTGTGTGAATTTAACACAGACTGTAGAGCTTTACATTTCTTTTATATCAAACTAAGTAGAATATTGGTTAAATCTATGACTTTAATATTTTAAAAATTATTTTTCTCCAGGTACTGAGAAAGATAATAGAATTTTCTAATACTGCAGTGTATTTGTATAATTCTTTATTTTATTATTTTATGTATGGATAGATAGACTTATTATTGTTGCAACATGATTAATATCTTTTGGGGGGAGGTTTCTGAGACAGGGTTTCTCTGTGTTATTTTAGAGCCTGTCCTGGAACTCGCTCTGTAGACCAGGCTGGCCTCAAACTCACAGAGATCTTCCTGCCTCTGTCTCCTGAGTGCTGGGATTAAAGGTGTGTGCCACCACTGCCCAGTTCACAAAATGATTAATTTTTATATTGTGTCTTCACAGTACAATTACTATAACTCTTGGTATTCTTATTATTGACCTTTGCTTTGAAGTTTAGTTATAACCTAAATTAACATGGGTATATAAGACATCTCTTTCTTAATATAAAAATTTTTTCTCATCAGAATACAGACATGAAATATAATATAATCCACTTAGGGTTTTTCTTAGTCATTGTTATATTAGTGAATTTTTCATCACTTAATTTACAGCTTAACATTAGGCTTTCCTCTGGCATTCATCCCCGACTTCACTTTTAGGCTAGGAGAACTGTGTATTTCCATCTATGATTACAGCAGTAGCTACAGCTTCTGTTATTTGACAGACTTGGAGTTAAGGTTATGATCTTAGCACTCAGAAGCCTCAGGTAGAATCATGAGTTCAAGACCAGCTTCAGCTACTTTGGGAGACTCAGTCTCAAACAACCAAACTGAATCCCTAAAAAGACAAAAATGTCATGCAAAGTTAAAACAAGCTATTTTGTGTTAGCTGTTTAGAAGTTAAATCAGTCACCCATGTGAGGAATTGAAGATTTCCTGTGCTTCACTTTGGGTAAACTATTTTCCATATTTGTTTTCACAGCATCCTTTCATTTTTCCCATTATTGTCACATTGTATTGTGTTTGGAATTTCAGGTGCCCGTCTAAATTATTAAAGCATTCACTGTGTGTTTGAATGGAGTACACTTGCATTTTTCAGTCTTTCATCGTTCATCTTGGGCTGTTCTGCTGAGCTTACAGGTCTTCTAAAACTGTGACTTCTAAATATTTCAATAGTATGTGAATTTTTGACAAAATGCTTCACATTTCTATTTGAGAGGGGGAAGAAAGGATTTACTCTCATCCCTGAAGCTAACATTTTCTTAAATAGTATAAACATAGACAGGTAGTTTTTTGTTCAATCAGGCAGAAATTTTGAAATGCAGTAAGATTTTGGCTTCCACTGTCACTGGTAAGATGTCACTCAATTTTCAAGTTATCAAATTCTCTTTCAAATTAAAACATTTTCGACAGAGCTGTGATAATAGTCTTCTCTTCAAAGCATGTTTGCATGCTGAGTGCATTGCTCTGCTGCTGTTCTACAATAGTGGCAGATAAATGCCACATTTTCTACCTGTTTCTGTTGCTGTTTCAGATATTTTTGTTTTTATATCTCAGTAGTAACAGTCTTCTTCTATTTTCAGAAATATGTCAGTATTTCCAATTGTTAATTCCAAGTCTTCCCATGTCTATTTACGACCTCTGATTTACTAATAAGTTAGGCACCCTTTTTTGCTCCAATATTTTCTCTCTAATATTTTTATATATTTGCCTCCTGAAACCCCTGGTTTCCTGTTACAAATTCAATTGAGGGAAAGCCTGAAGTTAAAAATTTTCAGGAAAGATGATCAATCATCAGAAAACATATAGTGTATAAAGAAGCTAAATACCGTCTCTGTTTACGTGGAAAAAGGTATGCCCTTCTACTGAGATAAGGTTGTACCTATAAGGATCTATCCTTCTGCATACATACATATGTATGTGTGTCCTTCTGCATTTTAGGCTTTTGTGGTTTCAAGCTAAGCAGAGGAAGAGAGATCTATTTCAGAAATTTGTTAAAGCAGATATTTATTGCTTAACCCATTTCTGGACATTACTTTTTACTTGAAATAATACCCTATGGTGTATGTAGCATGACAATGTAGCTAGCTAGCGTTCTGTGTAGATATGGTGTTGTTTAGCCTTGTCCTGTGAACTGAAACATTACATCTCCCAGGGAAGATCTACAACTCAAAATAGCTTCAGGCAGTCCCTGAAAGTGACCAGATTCATTACTTCCCTCGTTTAAAGAGTGAACAATAAAGACTGCTTAAAGTCATTCAAGATGAGCCAAGTTTCAAGGAGGATTGATACAAGCTCTACTATCTGGCAGAGAGACTAGCCAAGCAACCTGAAAGTAGCAGAAACAAACTGAGCTGTCTGAAAGGGCCTTGGGCAACTGAACTACTTGGAAAGGATGCTCTACAATGTTTTGAGCTGGCTGCAGGCTGTGCAGTGTGCCCAAGGTTTTCAGCTTTTGTGAGCTGTCACCCATGCTGAGGTGGGCTTTTGTGTTACAGCTGTCTTTGAGTCATTCCTGCTTCTGTTAGTAACTCCTCACCTATATTCTCCTATGTACCAGATAAAGTTTATTCATTCATCAAGTTGGGCTTCGGTGGTATCCTTACCTTGGTCTGTCTTGCACTCATTTATCTGGGGTGAATAGATGAGTGTTGCATCTTCCCAGAAAAATTCTATCGTACAACATACAGTTATCAAAATAAATATACAATTTTGCCTTTGAGTAAAGCCTTTTACATTACCAAGAACCTCCCTCCTTATATCTAGATTTCAACCAGACATACTGCAAACTTATTAATTTGTATTAAAGATAGAAACTATAAACACTCTTTAGGACCTGAAGTTCAGGCAATTCATGGAGGCCTCATGTATCACTCGATCTGAAGAAGAAAAGTAAGTATAGAGTCAGAGAACTGAGAGCCATGAGAGGGAACAACGTCATCCAAAAAAGGGATTTATTATAGGATCCAAAAAAATCTGAAGTTTTGTCTCTGGAGCTAAGCAATTAAAAATCCTTTAGATCATATATGTGTGTGTATGTAAACATATATATTATATAAAAACATATACAATATAGCTATTATAGATTATGTATTATAATAACTATATTATATATAAAACTGTATAATATATGACTGTATTTTCATATATGTACATATATATAACTATGCATATATATACATATCTACACATACATATATGTACATATATATGAGCATAGGAGGATGAAGTTTCCTTCTTAGGCCAGTTTTTTGTTCTTTTAGAAAACAGTGTAAGTAAAATATTTTAAGGTACTTTATGTATTTAAATTTTTATTTTACCTGATACAGAAACACACAAATATATATTTAGCTGGGCATCATAGTCTCTGGTTGCAATTACATTGTCATGATTGAGAGGATTGGGATTTTTATGACTAGATAACGTTCCATTATGGATGTCTGCAATGTTTTCTTTGTTGATTTATTAGCTTTTCGACACTCATTGTTTCTATTATTCTCTAGTAAGTATAGTGCTTTCATTTGGATATATACTAAGCAGGCCCTGCTGAATCATGGGATTAATCTGTTTTTAACTTTTGGAGGAACCTTCATCAGATTTTTAGAAAATGACTCTATAAATTTACATTTCTACTAATTACATGCAAGATTTGTGTTTTCTCAACATGGTCTAAAATCTCATGTTGCTTTTTTGTTCTTTTAAATATATCCATTCTTATAGAAGTAATCTACTCTTAATTGTGAATTCCACCTACATTTCCCAATGAAAAAAGGCATATATCTTTTCATTGTATATGGCGTGGCCTTTCAAAATGTCTATTTCAATCTAATGAATTTTAAAACTAAAATGTCTGCTTTATTATATTGTGTTCCTTGTGAGACTCATGACTTAACACATACTTTCTAAAACTTTATAGGTTGTTTCTTCAGTCTTAATAATTGTTTCACTGTCCAAAGCTTTATTTGATAGACATGTGGGTATATACATGTTCATGTGGTTGTATGAATATTTTAAGGAGGTTATGTGTGCACATTTGGAGGCCAGAAGTTGAAATGTGATATCTTTCTCAATGGTTCTCTGCTTTATTATTTTACACAGGATATTTCATTGAACATTGATTCAGCTAGACTGGCTGACAAATACTTATAGGGATCTGCTTTTCAAAGTTCCCCTGAGAAGTTCATGCTGGATTTGAAATGATTATCATCCTGATTTTATCTTTTGATTACTAATAAGATTAACAGTATGTACCAACATGTGAGGCCAAAGATATTTTAAAGAAAAGAAAGCTTTACATTTATTTTTACTGGTGTTATGGTTTAATATGAAATATCCTTCACTGAGTCAAGCTTTGAACACTTACTCCCTAAATGGCCACAATATTTTGGGTTCTGTAATGACTATGCTGTGTGGCTTTCCTGGTAAAAATAGGTGACTTGGGTTAGAGCACTTCAACTTCTGAGACTACAATGATGAGAAATGCCTCTGCTGTTTCTGCTTTCAAAGCTCCTCAACATCCCATGCTTTGTTGAACTGGAGCACTCTAAAACCATAAGCTAAAATATTTCTTTCCTATTTTCAGTTATTTCTACAAATACTTTTGTCTTAAAAATATTAAAAAAAAAACTAACACAAGAAATTTCTGAACCAAAGATACTTCTTTGTTTCTGTCACTAATCTTGACCTTAATCTTTCAGGCCTTTAGAAATGTCTTGTAGGATAGATATAGAAGAATTTGGAGATATGCAGCTCAAAGGGTGATTTTAGTGAAAGTCAATGGGTGATTTTGGTGAGAGTTCTGAAGGCTTTGAAGCAGATCACCATGCAAACAATAAATCCATGTTCATGAAGTCTCAGATGACAGTAAGAACACTATTGAGGAACAGAATATCCATCTCTACTTGGATCACTCAAAGATTTTTCTAATCAAAGGACCAAATTCTCCAACATTCTTGCCACAAAATATTTCAAATGGGCCTGATACTCAACACCATGATCTGTTTTATTTTCTTTTCCTACTGCTGTGATAAAATATCCTGGCAAATACAATTTAATGGAAAAAAATCAAGAAAAAGTTTATTTTCAATAACAGTTCAAGAATACAATCTATCATGGTGATGATGTAAAGGTGCCAGGAACTTAAAACAGTTGGTCACATCCCCACCATAATCTAGAAGTAGACAGTAAGAAGGCTTGTGGTTACTCAGCTCCTTTTTCTTCATTCATATACTCCAGGGTCTCAGTTCAGAAATGGAACCCATAGTGGATGGGTCTTCCAAATTCTATTAACATACTAATGATAGTCCTCCACAGGAATGCCTAAAGGCTAATCCCCCAGGTGACTATGAATGTGTCAAGTTGGCAACTATCATTACATATTATAATTGTTTAAAATGTAACTTTTAATTACACTTATGTATTTGTTTTAAGTATTGAGTTATTTTGACACATCCTGCAGAGCACAACTTGCAGAAGTCACTTCTATTTTGTCATGTGGGTCCAAGGGATCTACCTCAGATCATCAGGCAGTTTTAAATGCTGAGACTCCTCGTCATCCCCCACAGTGTTATTATATTTTTTTATGTTTAAGACTGCAGTGCTGAGAATTGAAGTCTGCGCTGTACTAAGTATGTAGAATATTATTGAACTAATTCTTTAAATTTGTTTGTTATTGTTGAGTTATGGTCTCCACATACAGCACATAATGCCTTGTCTTCTTCATCTTGCTGCCTCCACTTTCTGAGTTCAGGCATTATCTTCATATGCCACCATGCCTGGCTTCATTTGTTTCTTAAACATGCCTTTTTCTTAAAGTTTTTTTTTTTATAATATTACATTCTAGAGACTTAGTTTTGACAAAATAAAGGAAAGAATAATGTTGAAGTAACACACTGAGAACAACATTAGTTCAAGAAAAAAAAACTCACAAAATATAATGTGAATCATCAAAGGTAAGCTCAGATTCAGGCTGACAGAGGAATCTGGACTTCTTTGAATGACTATTTGCTTTCACTGTGAGGTCAAGAAATAAAGGTGTAGAGGAAAGTGTCCTTGATAGTGTAAATCTAAGAATTGATAGTTGTTAATAACCATTTGTGTTTTTGCTAGTTTGAGTGTGTACTTTTCAATATGGTATGATATAGAAAAATGAGAAAATAATTACACAGGGTAATGACCCCATGAATGAGATGGATGTTGTGAAAAAATAAAGAATTTATATTCCTTATATTGAAATTGTATTGTTCTCTAAAGCATATGCACTAACTCCATAATATTAACTAATTATCATTCTAAGTCTCATGTTTCCACTACCTATATTGAAAACTTAATACATGTGGGCATGTCCCTGATCAATCAGAGGCCATGTCCTCAGATCTCCCCTAGTCTCTTGGTGCCTACCCAAATTACCTGCAATTCCCCACCTCATCACAATGCCCTAGTCCCTAAGAAGAAATGAGGCCAGCCCAGACTATTATATACACCAAAGCTTTCAATCAACAAAGGAGAAAACACAATATTCCATGAGAAAGTAAAATTTAAATATCTATCCACAAATCAAGCTCTATAGAAGATACTAAATGAGGAAAACTCCAACCCAAGGAGTTTAAGTACACTCTTGAAGACACAGGAAATAAATAATCTTACACCAGAAAAAAAAGAAGAGAAACACACACATAAAAATTCATAAACACAGGACCACCACCAAAACAGGAATTAACAGAAACTGATAATTGATATTCCTCAATATCAATAGACTCAAATACTAATAAAAAGACACAGACTAACAGAGGAGATGCAAAAATATTATCCATCCTTCTGCTGCATACAAGAAACACACGTCCAAAATAAAAGATAGGTGTTACCTGAGTCTAAAGGAAAAATTTTCCAAGTAAATGGACCTAAGGAACAAGTGGATATAGACATTCTAATACCTCACAAATTTAATCAAACCAAAATTAACCAAAAGAGTCAAGGAAGGAACTGTATACCCATCAGAGGAAAAGTCCACTAAGATTATCTTTCAATTCCTGGCATCTATGCCCCAAACATAAGGGCACCCATCTTTGTAAAAGAAACATTACTAAAGCTTAAGTAATACATTGACCCTCACACATAGTAGGAGACTTTAATACCCCACTTTCACTGACATGCTAATCTGACAAACACTAAAGACAGAAATATTGAAGTTAAGAGATATTATAACCCAAATGGACCTAGCAGATATCTACACAACATTTCATCCAAGCTCAAAAGAATTTACCTTCCTCTCAGCACCTCATGGTAATTTCTCCAAAATAGACCACATACATTCACAAAGCAAGTCTCAACAAATACAAGATAATTGAAATGTGCCCTTGCATCATATCAGACCTCCACAGATTAAATCTAGATTTCACCAACAGAAACAAGAGAAAGCCTACTAGCTCATGGAAACTGAACAACTCTCTACTGAATGAATATTGGGTCAATATAGAAATAGAAATGAAGAAATTAAAGACTTTCTGGAATTCAAGGAAAATGAATACACAATATACCCAAACTTATGGAACCCAATGAAATCAGTATTGAGAGAAAAGTTCATAGCACTAAGTGCTTACATGAAGAAACAGGAGCAATCTCATCCTAGCAACTTAACAGCACATCTGAAGGCTCTAGAACTAACAGAAGTAAATACGCCCAACTGGAGTAGTTGACAGGAAATAATCAAACTGAGAACTGAAATAAATATGATTTAATCAAAGAGTACAATACAGAGAATCAATGAAACAGAGTTGATTCTTTGAGAAAACTAACAAGCTAGACAAACCCTTATCCAAACTAACTTAAAGATGGAGAAAGAATATTCAAATTAACAAAGTAAACGATGAAAAGGGAAGGGAAATAACAACAGACACCAAAGAAATACAAAGAATCACAAGTTCATACTTTAAAAACCTATACTCCACAAAATTGGAAAGTCTAAAAGATATATGAATAATTTTCTCTATCAATACCACTTGCCAAAGTTAAATTGATATTATTAAAACAATCTAAATAGGCCTATATTCCCTAAAGAAATGGAAGCAGTCATTAAAAGTCTTCCAACAACAATAATAACAACAACAAAAAAAGCAGTGTCAAGGAAAGACTGTTTTAGTGAAGAATTCTACAACACTTTTAAAGAAGGACTAACATCAATGCTCCTCAAATTATTATTAAACAGAAACACAAGGAATATTGTAAAATTCATTTTATGAGGCAACAGTCACCCTGATAATCAAACCACATAAAGACTCAACAAGGAAAGGAAATTACAGACCAATCTCCCTTGTGAACAGAGATAAAAAAAATATTCAATAAAATACCCAAAAACTGAATCCAAGAACACATCAAAAGATCATTTAC
>CABHPQ010149234.1:0-46918 GCA_902168405.1 Peromyscus aztecus | reverse complement strand
AGAGAGAGAGAGAGAGAGAAGCAGCATTAAATTTGGCCAAGAGAAATGATAACAAGATAATCCTATAATGGCAACCAAGAATATATATATACCCATTGAAAGAGATGGACATTCCCAGCAGAGAGCTGATTATTCACAGTTCTTCAGGGAGCTGGCAGGAAACAAATGACTGAGAACCATTAAGTAGTTTAAGGATGGAGAAAAATCAGCAACTTAGTTACAGTAGAATACAATACTTAAAGTCATGGATTCCTAAAGTTTAACCTGAGTTTCATTCCTCATTTACCCCATTACTGTGGGATCTTGAGCAAGATGTTTCCTCTTTAAAATAGATATAAAAATACACTCACATCATAGTATCATTAAGTTTGGGAAGTCTTTAAAACATAGTAATGTTTATTGTATTTATTACTTCTATTTGTTATCATTATAATGAATTACTTGACCAGAACCAGGAACCCCATTTTCCAGGACTTTATGAATGAAAATCTAAATACAGTTTTTCTTTCATTTTGATATTTATGATCTTTAGCATCAAGCAGGTTAATTAACTTGATAGAATGTCTAATTGTATAGAAAGGAGAATAAATTCACTTTTTTCTATCCTATTATTAATATGAATACAACATTGTGTATATAAAATGTCTGACCTAAATAACTATACAAAAATAATATACAGAGAGGAAATATAAAAACAGAAAAAAATCAAATACTATGCCAAAGTTTTCTTCATAAAAGAATAAGCAATTCTATGAGTTTGACTGAGGTATCTTAGAAGGTCTACAAATAGAATCTTTTAGCAATATTTATTCACTGAAGCCCTTATCTCAGAATAGTTTCTGTATGCATTCATGTATATACATGTACATATGTATATGAGGTACATTTGTAAGTAAGTATGTAGATATCTGAGAATAATCATCCATATTTTTCTTTGGTTGCTTTACACCTTGGTTCTGACATAGGATCTCTCACTGACCTGGGCCTCAAATAGGCTAGGCTGGATGGCCACTGTCTTAGTTAGGGTGTCTGTTGTTATGAAGGGACAGCATAATCATGGCAACTCTTAGTATGGAAAACACTTAATTGGGGCTAGTTTACAGTTTCAGAAGTTTAGTTCATTTTTATCATGGCAGGAAGCATGGAGGAATGCAGGCAAACATGGTGCTGGAGAAGGAACTGAAAGTTCTAAATCCAGATCAACAGGCAGCAGGAAGAGAGAGCAATACCGGGAGTGGCTTGAGCATCTGAGACCTCAAAGCCCTCCCCCAGTGACACACTTCCTCCATCAAAGCCACACCTACTCCAACAAGGTCACACCACCTAATAGTGCTAGTGCCTATGGGGCTATTGGGGCCATTTTTGTTCAAACCACATTCCACTCCCTGGCTCCCATAATCTTGTAGCCATATAATAATGAAGAAATGCACTCAATCCAACCTTAAAAGTCCCCATAGTCTATAACAGTATCAGCATTGTTTAAAAGTCCTAAATTCAAGGTTTCTTCTGAAATTCATACAATCTCTTAATTATAATTACCAGTAAAAGCAAAATGAAAAAGTAAATCACATACTTCCAACATATAATGGCACAGGCTATACATTACCATTCCAAAAGTATGAAAGAGGACATAGTGAGGAAATACTGGACCAAAGCAAAACTGAAAACCAGCTGGGCAAACTCCAAACTCTACATCTCCATGTCTGATGCCAAAGTTCTCTTCAGCTCAGCTTTGTTGACTGCAACACATTTCTTTCCCTTGGGCTCACTCTACTCCCTGTTAGCAGCTTGCCATGACATATATCCTATGACTCTGGCATCTCCAAAATCTTGGAATCTCCAAGGCAATCCAGGCTTCAAATTCACAGGTTCCTGCAATGGCCTCTCTGGGCCTCCAAGCAGGGACACCTCTGCCACATACCTGGACTTGGTGGCTTTCTGTAGTTGCAGAGGGAGATTCTATAATCTTTTCTTTTTTTTCTATCCTTGACTCTAAAGCCAGAACCACATGGCTGAAGCCGCCAAGTTCTGCTGCTTTCTAGGACTGAGACATGACTCCCTCGTTCAAGAATATCTTCATCAAATTTTTTGATTGTTTCCATCACTGCCTAAACTTGGCTGTCCTAAAACTCAAACTGTAGACCAGGCTGACATGGAACTCTGTAATCTGCCTGCCTCTGTCTCCTGAGTGCTAGAAGTAAAGGTGTGCACTACCTTACCTGGCTCCAAGCTTTTCTTTAATTCATTTTCACAAGTTGGAAGCCTAGCTGAGTGGGGTCTTGCCCTGAAGTCACAACTCCCTGTTTTCCATTTAGTATCAAGATTTTCTTTTACCTATTTATCTCCTTGAACACTAGGAGTTAGTTCCCTACACTTCCTAGTGCCCCATTTCTTTTCAAACTCTACATTTTGTATTTTTCCTTGCTCAGCTTGCTCCTTTTCATTATAGATCTGCATAAGCATGGCCATTAATAACCAAGTAACAGTCAATACTAGGCTGTCTGGAAATCTCCTCTGCAAAAGCTGTAACCCTTCAATTTAGTCTCAGGCTGATTTTTTTGGACAAGGGCAAAAAAACAGCCACATTCTTCACCAAAATATGAGAATAGTCTCTAGGCCACAAACTAATATTATTCTCCTCTGAAACCTCTCGATCAATGCCCCCACAGTTCAAATCACCCTCAGCACCACTGTCCTCCATAATCCTACTAGGATGGCCCATTAAGCCCTACTTAAAACATTCAAGTGCTTTTCTAATGCAAAGTCCCAAAGTCAAATTCCTCCAAACAAAGGCCTGGCCAGACCTATCAAAGCAATACCCTAGTGCCTAATACTAAGTCTTCTGTCTTAGTTAGGGTTTCTATTGATGTGTAGAAACACCATGACCACAGCAACTTTTATAAAGGAAAACATTTAATTGAGGCTGACTTACTATTTCAGAGGTTTAGTCCATTATCACCGTGGCAGGAAGCTCATCATGGTGGGAAGCATGGAGGCATGCAGGCAGACATGGTACTGGAGAAGGAGCTGAGAGATGTACATAGGGATTAGCAGGCAGCCGGGAGAAAGAATGACACTGGACCTGGCTTGAGCATTTCAGACCTCAAAGTCCATCCCCAGTGACACATTTCCTCCAACAAAGCCATGTGTACTTCAACAAGGTCACACATCCTTAGTAGTTCCACTCCCTATGAACCTATGGGGACCATTTTGATACAAACCACCACAGCTAGTGAGCCCTAAAGATTTACCTGGAAATATAGGCATGTACATCACTGTATCCTGTTTTTTTAAGTGAATCTGGGAATGCTTGTGTACTTCACTAACAGAGCTATTGCTATCTCATGAGCCCAGCACTCACCTTTTATGGGAAAAAATTGAATTCTTTTTTGGCATTCTGAACTTGTGTGTTAAAGCTAATGGTCTGTGTGTCACTATTCATAATCAGGCATTGCTAACAATAATACATATATTTATGAGGTTGAAATGTCATATATTTTGGTCAAATGTCAAAAAATTTAGTTCAAACTGGCTCTAGTCTAGGAGCGAGGCTGATGGGAGCACAGCTTCTTCCAACATGGTGACAGTCAGAAGATCCAAGCTTTAGCCTCTTTCTCTAGACTCAGAACTGCTAGAGAGTTTGTCTAGCTTCCTTCATTACAAAGGAGAGAATCATAGGCATCTCTTTGGATAAATACATCTTCTGCAAAATATTGTGTACCTTAATAAACTTATCTGGGGTCAGAGACGGAATAGCCACAATATTAAACAGAGGTTAGGCAGTGGTAGCACACGCCTTTAATCCTAGCATTCCAGAGGCAGAAATCCATGTGTTCAAGGATACAGCCAAGCATGGTGACTCACGCCTTTAATCCCAGAAATTAAGCCTTCAATCCCAGGAAGTGGTGGTAGAAAACAGAAAGGTACATAAGGTGTGAGGACCAGAAACTAGAAGCATTTGGCTGGTTAAGCATTTGGCCTGATTAAGCATTCAGGCTTTTGAGCAGCATAATTCAGCTGAGACCCATTCTGGATGAGGACTCAGAGGCCTCCAGTCTGAGGAAACAAGACGAGTTGAGGATCCGGCGAGGTGAGGTAGCTATGGCTGGTTCTGTCTCTCTGACCTTCCAGTGTTCACCCCAATAACTGGCCTCAGGTTTGATTTTATTAATAAGACTCTTTAAGATTCATGCTACATATGTGGTTCTAGTAAAATATTCTGTCCTGGCCATTTTTTTTTTGTCCACTTTAGTCATTTGAGAAGATGGAACCTCAATGAAAAAATACTCCCACCAGATATATTGGCCTGTGGGGAATTTTCTTTATTAATGATTGTTGTAGGAAGGCCTAGCTCTCTGTGGGCAGTGCTATTTCTTGGCAGGTGATCCTGGATTATACATACATACATATATATATATATATATATATATGCATATGTGTATATATATATATGTGTGTGTGTGTGTGTGTGTGTGTGTGTGTGTGTGTGTGTGTGTGTATGTGTGAGCTGAGTCAGCAATGAAGAGCAAGCCAGTAAGCAGCATTCCTCCATGGTCTCTGCTTCAATTAATTCTTGCCTCCAGGTTTCTGCCCTGCTTGGGTCCCTGCACTAATTTCCCTCAGTAATGGAATGTGACCTGAGAGTTGTTAGAAGAAATAACTTTCTTCCCAAGCTAACTAAGACTAAATCCCATAACAGAGGTCTTGAATCCTTGTCTGAGCTAATCAGTGCTATCAAAGAGTCATTGTTATAATAATGGCTTCTAGATCATACTACATATTATATGATATATATATGATATGGATATCTAGATCATATTGCACAACATACATAATATATACATATATACACCTATATTTTATATTGATCTTTAGATCATATATATATATATATATATACACACACACACACACACACACACACACACACACACACACACACATACATACACATATATTGTTAAGTCTCAACCCCTGGGAAAAATGGCTGAGGTGATTATTTAACATATCAGAGTAGACATAGCTGCCAGGTTCTCCCATCATCCCTCAGTCCCTATGTGTTACAAAGTATGGCTGGCATACTCTACCCTCAAACCCCCAAACTCACCAGTCCAAGGACTGAGCTACCCTTCCCTCAGAGTCTCTTCCATATATAACCCAGCTATTTTGTTTACCCACCCCTTTTGTACCTTATCCCTCTTGGCTGCTACACCTGGTTCCCCTCTTCACCTCCCCCTGCCCCCATGCTCCTGCTCATCATATGACTCAAGGTCATGTCCACTCTGAACTCTCCTGATGTCTCTGACTCTGGCTATAATCTCCCTTTTGTCTAGAGTTAACTTTTTTCTACACCATACATAGGAGCAGTCATGTCCTTTCCTTTTTATTTCTTTTTTTTTTCATTCATATATATGACATGTTGATTTCAAGACTGACTCTGGTTACCTTTTGCATGACAAGTTGACACTTTTTGTAATAATTTAATGTTAATGTAATTAATAGAAAAGTAGGATTTATGCTTTAAGAGAGAAATATTATAGTTCAAATCTTGCACTTAAAGGGCTTTCAGAAACTTTGTTTCTGTCATTTTTATACTTTATAATATACAGAGAAAAGGGTGCTTAAATGCGAAAGCAGGGCAGCATAAAACGAATGAAAAACCTGTTATGGTCAGTAGACCAGCAAAAGAAAGAAGCCAGGTTTCCTTGAATGTTAATTCGGAAAAAGCTATTTGCTTCTGAGTACAAATGGTACCCATTCAAAATCCCTATAGTTGTTCTCCCGCAGCTCTAGAAATGTCTGGGGGACAGAACCTAAGACACCTGTCCCTTGTTTTCAATCCATGACCTTTTAGATTCACCCAACCCCTTTCCTAGCCTGGACATCCAGATTCTTGAAGTCTTGCTTCTTGGCTCCAGTAAATTCTTGAATATTCTATTAGCATGCAAATGCCATAGTGACACTCAGGCCTTCCTGCGCATTGAATGAAAGGACAGAAAGGTCACTAACTTAGAGTCATCTCGGGACCCTGCATGAATTCATGATTAGACCTGAACTTTTTATTTGAAATGAGTTTTGAACACAAAGTACACATCGCAGGTAGGTGGGGTTTATCCTGCCTGAGTTGAAACTCCCCACATGTTCCAGTGATGTCTTGAATCCTCTCCCAGGAGCAGCTAGAATGAAAAAAGAACCGAGTTTTCAGCACAGTGGCAGGAGTCTTTTCTGCCTGGTCAGTGCTAGGTCCTACACATTGCTAAAAATTCTGATGTACATCTGACTCAGTCCATTCGCACCACAGCAGAATACTGGCCTATTTCTACAGAGTACCTGGCCCGAAATACATGCCCCAAATCTTAACTTATACATGCAATTGCAAGCATTTTGAAGTTGAAAATGAAGTAAACTATTGAAAAGTTTAACAGTATGAGAATGAACAGTTTCAGGGGTGGTGGAGGCCCAGGACAATGTTCCAGACTGAATGATCAAAGCAGCCAGCAGGAGGCCCGTGTGTTTATGTTGAGCTTCAGAGATTTTTAACTGGAAGGTTGTAGCCCATATTTGAACATTTTACATTCTTGAGGTAAGGTCCAAAATGGCAGTGTTGGTGATATTGTCCTAAACAGAAGGACTTTGGTCTGGTAAACAGAAGGAATATTGGATAAACAAGCCTAAAAGTGGGTTTCTGTTTACTGAAAAAGGAGGTCTCTCAAGGCGGTTTCTGTTTACCAGGTACCTCCCTTAATCAAGCCCAAAGGTCAGCGACCTTAAGCAAGGACATCTAATTCCTGGTCAGTCCCTAACAGCCTCTGTCAGCTCAAACACCCTACCCTGCTGACACATAAAATCAACTTACCTTTCTGCCATTTTGCTCTACTCTCTGCCCCTGCAGCCTCCTCCACCCTTACCCTCTACCCACCACCCGCCTTGAGAGATAGTCTTGGCAGTTTGATCCCCAATAAACCCTTCTTTCTACCCATGGAAAGTCCCAATTTTGTGGTTTCTCTGCACCCTCACAATATTTCTTAGGTCTCTACACTTTGGAAAGGTGGGGAGGGAGATACTGTTAATCCTGAGATTCAAAAGAGAAAAACCAATTCTACCATTTTGACATAAATTTGAAGCAAGCTTTAATCAAATACTAACCAAAATGGGCTTTAGTCAGGACCATTCCTGGTATTTCTCAGCTGAATGGCCCCAAGACACATTTTTCAAGGGCTTATAAGGACAAACACATATGGCCACCATATTTTCCCATGAGGGTTTGTTATTTTCCAAGAACTAGAACTCCCAGCATTCCAGGAGTTACCTGATCCTTGGGTGGGTGGGGCTTACAGGTTAACATTGGGTCTTAGAATATCATATTAGAAGTGAATGGCCACTTACAAATGTTTGGTATGCATCCTGCCAATCTATTTTCTAGAAACAAATATTAACTACAGTCTATTTTTTGTAAGCAATTGATACCAGGTGGAGATAAATGTATGTGTGTATATGAACCAAAAATTCTTGAAAATTTTAATACACACAATTCATTATTGTTAAGATCAAAAGTATTTGTCTTGTTCAAATACTTCACAGTTTGTCCATAGTTGGACTACTTTTGGTGGTTTGGAAAATATATTTTTTGTGTACTCTACTTCTCCCTAAATCACTGATAAAATGAGGAACTTACTCATTTGATTCATTGATAAATAAAACTTCCATCTGTTCTGTGGTGCCTGGAGGGTATTTCTCATGGTCCTGTGTCCAACTCTCAGCAATGGGTAGGTTTGAGAATGGAATCCTGTTTATACTTTTTGTGTAGTTGGGTCTGGACAAAGTTTTCATTCAAAGATATTGAGCTGTGTGCTCAGATCTTTAAAGACTAGGCACATAAAACAAAGTTTATGCTACTTCTACCATCTGGTTCCAGGTCTCAGTACCTTTTGTGGTGATTCTGCTACTTTCCTGTTGTTGTGATTAAACACCATGACCAAGGCAAGCTATAGAAGGAAGGATTTATTTGGGTTTATGTTTTCAGAGGGATGAGAGTCCATCATGGCGAAGAGGGATGACAAAAGTGGTAGGCATGACAGCAGGAAGCGAAAAATCATTTCTTGAACGTAAGTATGAAACAGAAATGGCAAAGCAGAAGTAGGGGTAAGTCTATATGCTCTCAAAGTCCACATCTATCCAAGTTTCATCTCCTAAACTTTCCCAGACAATACCACCAACTGGGTACAAAGTTTTCGAATACCAAAGCTTATGGAGGACATTTCTCATTTAAACCACCATATTCTTCTACAGTGTTCCTCTTTGTCAAAGCATGGGTAACTAGCTTTGTCTTTCACAAAGTCTACCTATTATCAGCTGTGCCTTATTTTTTTACCAGCTTTTCTTCTAAACTCCACTCTTGGAAGTCTAGTCTAGTGACTAGGGGCCCAATTGATTGAAATTCACAAGAAAAAAAACCTAAACATTTTCTGCTTAAATTATGCCAACATGTAACAGATGCTGAATATATAATGACAGATGAAATCCAAAATGATACCCTCTTGAGTATAGCTTAAAATGTAAGCAGAATATTATAGCATTTGTCTTAGTGTCATGATTTGTACCAAAAATATACCAGTATTTCAATGCCAGGGGAAATCATCTTGAAAATAAATGAAAAATATACTTTAACAATGTTGGCCATTTGCTCTCAATTCTTTTTCCTTCTAATGTTCCAGATCAAAATAGTTGTATAATTTAAATTTTAAACAAACATTTATGGAATTCCTATACTATGTCAGAAACTGTTACAAGATCTGGAGATACAGCACTGAATGACAACAAAAGGTCTGTAATAGAGTGGTACAGATGATGATGGAATGGATTATAACAGTTAGTGCTACTAAGCAAAATAAGGCAGAGCTAGGGAATGAAGGTGCTGTTCAGTTTTAGAGGGTCATTAGAAAGGTTTCTCTGATGCAGTGACATTCCAGTCTCCTACATACAGTTCATGTGGGAGATGCACTAAGAAAAGAGTGGTAGTCTGTTCACACACAGTATCTTTACTTGTACCCTTTGTGGTTAATATGTGTGATAACTATGTGAACGAGGCAAGTGAATAAGGAACCACAGAGCTCTAAGGAGGAAAAAAATGTAATAGAATGAACTTGGTGGATATACAATGTAATCTATATGTATATTTTTGTGTGATATTTTCTATCTAACCTTATTTTGCTGTTTGGTGGTGCTGGCCATTGATAATGCTTAACTTTATCTAAGCACTGTACTTCAGACAGATCCTGGAGATTAAGACACAGCTAACTAAACCCCACTTGTATTAAGAAATGGCTTCCTCCAAAGAACCATTCTTTCCCATGTGACTTTATAGGGTTTGAAATTACAATATCCCTTTGCCAAAGACAAGGTCAGACATAGACTCTGTATTTTCATTCTTTGTCTCATGAATGATTGATGATTTGACTATATCAAATGTCCTTGACAAAACCTAGTGAGGCTTCTTCCACCCACAGCCATTCATAGCCTTTATCAAACCCACAAAACCTCTTCAATACTCCCTACTAAAACTTCCTAGATGAAGACACATTCCCTGACATTTCAGCTGGAGTCTCCAGCTTAGTCACATTTCTCTCTCACCAAACCCTGCTCTCTCAGAAAAATCACCCAAAAGTCCAGTTGTGGCAAATCCTCCCCTGAATCTGTTAGCTGCCCATGACCCTGCCTAACAGAGTACCATACTTGGGCACAAAGCCAGCTTGTGCGTCATCACCCCTTGACTACAGGGTACATAAACGTCAGACTTTAGATCAGCCATGTGATTTTTCCTGCCCCCTTCTCCCACCTCAATCTCTGGAGGAGTCATCTGGGAGCTGCTTTGCCCAGAATAAACCTGGCCTTTTACTTTTTAAAATTCAGCTTGATCTGACTTACCACATTGGTAGAGAAATCTACTATCTGAGTACAGAAAAGTGATTACTGACAAACCATCTAGGGATGACATGAGCTCATCACACACCTCATATCCAGCTCTTTGTCCTCATTTATCCTTTGCTCTTGAGATGTTTAGAGATCTTTCAGTTGTGTATTCTCCCCAGTTCCATTCTTTTCCTTATAGTATACTATTCTTTTTTAATCCAGTTGACCCTTTCCTAATGCGTAAAATGCTTTGTAAAGTTCTAGATTGTAATGTACATTTAAATCGTCATTTGTTTATACTCAATCAATATAGATTATGTCAGGTTCCATTATTAATTCCTGGAGGTGAAATAAATAGATTAAATAAATAAATAAATAAATAAATAAATAAATAACCAAAAAAGGAAAGAAAACAAAATATGAAACAAAACAATCAGCAATCTTCCCTTTGAAAGGTTACAGTGGTTTGAATAAGAATGGTCCTCACAGACTCATATACTTGAATATTTAATCACCAGGGAGTGGAACTCTTTGATAGAATTAGGTGTTGTGGTCTTGTTGGAGGAAGTGTATCACTGTGGGGTGGGCTTTGAGGTTTCAATAGCCCATGCCAGACCCAGTCTTTCTCTGTCTGCCTGTCTCTATCTCTCTGTCTCTTGATCTCTGTCTCTGTCTCTGTCTCTGTCTCTCTCTGTCTCTCTGTCTCTCTCTCTCTCTCTCTCTCTCTCTCTCTGCCTATGAATCAGGATGTAGTACTCTGCTAATGCTCCAGCACCTGCCTGCAGGCTCCCATGCCCTCTACCATGATGATAATGGACTAAACCTCTTAAACTGTAAGCAAGACCACAATCAATTTGCTTGGAAAGAGTTGCCTTTGTCCTGGTATCTCTTCATGGCAAGAAAACAGTGGCTAAGACATGGAGATAGGTCAGCAAGTGATCTGTTTAATATCTAATATGATACTTCACGCAATGAAAAACTTTAAAGTTAGGAAGAGAGAGCTAGCTTGTTTTTTGAGAGGGTTACATTTTAAAGCCAAGTGGTCAAGGATCCAGTTAAACAATGTCTGCACTTTGGAGTGGAATGTAGAAACTGCAGGTTTCCAGTCCTGAGGACTCTGAATGACAGTTGCCCAGGTTTCCTAACACCAGTGGTGCCCCAGGTCAGCGAAGCATGTCCTCTGATCACCTAGAGCAGTATTGCAAAACAAAATCACAGATGTTAGTGGGGTTATTTGTGAAATTTCCAATTTGCATTTCCAAGAGATGTTCCTATTCCAAACATGTTAGTCCAGCAAGTAGAGGTGCTACCTAAATCAGTCAGTACCCATTATTTTGAGGTCATGTTCTTTAGGAATTTTTCAGTTCAAAAGATTACCAAGTCCAAGAGATCACAAAAAAATCTAAAATTAGGCCAAACTTATATTTTTAAAAGTTATATACTTTAATAGTTTTTTTTTTTAAAGAGACAATGACTGGAAATTGATACTGGAACAAATGAAACTCCTTTTTGTTGGAAATCCTGGCCACTCCCCCAGCTACATGACCTCGAATGCACTGGCAAAATGATTAGTCATTCCAGGGCTTTAGGTCTTATGTAATCCGTGCACTGCATGATCACACAATCTCTGCACATGCGTGGCATAGTTCTATAAGCCCATATGCACATGTGCAGTGGAATCCATAAAAAGTGGTTCACAGACCCCTCCCCCCTTTTTCTTCTCCACCCCCCTCCCTGCACATATCTTCCATAAGCCTAAGCACATCCTCTTCTGTCCCTCCCTCCCTAATAAACTCTGATAGTGGGTTTTGTTGTACCTTGTGGCTTTTCTTGTATGGTAACAGTGCCGCTTAATGAATAACACTGTGCCACCGCACTTTCGGGGCTCATAGTCTTACTAATAAAATAATTTAATAGTAGACTCAAATGGGAACTCAAGGGAAATTTTATTAGAGTATAAAAGAAAAACTCCCAGAATAGGCAAACTATAAATCTCAGCAGCTTCTTGGGAGGTGAGGGGGAGAGAATGAATAAGAGAAGAGTAGGTGGCTTTGGGGTGGTGGTAGGGTGAGTCATATAGTTGAAGACAACAAGGAGATCAAAAACTGTTAAGTTTCAAACCCTAGGACAAATGGCTAAGGTTCCTACTTAATACATCAAAATAAACCTGGCTGTATCCCAGTATCTTTTAGTCCTTACCTCTTATAGGGCCCTCCTGGCTGGCATATGGCACCCCTTACCATAAACTTGTCCCTGGGCTGCCCTTTCCCCAGAGGTTCTTCCATATATAATCCAGCCATTTTGGTCAACAACTCCTTTCTTACCTTTTGGCCCTCTTGGCTGCAGCACCTGGTTCCCTTCTCTTCTCTCTCCCTTTCCCTCCCCACTTTCCTTACATGGCTCAGGGTCATGTTCACTCTGGACTCTCCCAGATGTCTCTGCCTCTGGCTATGCTCTCCCTTTTATCTATAATAAACTTTCTCCTCCACCATGCTTAGGAGCAGTTGTGTCCTTTCCTTTCCTTTTTATTTTATTTTTTCATTCAAAAACAGCAGAAAAACAGCTGGGCGTTGGTGGCGCACGCCTTTAATCCCAGCACTCGGGAGGCAGAGGCAGGCGGATCTCTGTGAGTTTGAGGCCAGCCTGGGCTACCAAGTGAGCTCTAGGAAAGGCACAAAGCTACACAGAGAAACCCTGTCTCAAAAAACCAAAAAAAAAAAAAAAAAAACCAAAACAAAACAAAAAAAAAACAGCAGAAAAGCAATCACTTAGTAAGGAGGGAAGCTTTAGAGAAAGAATAAGGAAAGCCAATGTACCAGAAAAAGCATACTTCAGTTCTCGCTAACATCTGAAAGAAAGGCAGAAAAAAGAAGAAAAGTTTGTGCCTGTGGTAGCTTGAAAGAAAATGACCCCCATAGGCTCATAGGGGTGACACTATTAGGAGGTGTGGCATTGTTGGAAGAAGTATGCCTTTGGGGGCAGATTTTGAGATGTCAGATGCTCAAGCCAGACCCAATGTGGTATTCTTTTCCTGCTGCCTGCTGCTCTGGATTTAGAACTCCCAGCTCCTTCTCCAGTGTCATGTCTTCCTGCATGCTCCCATGCTTCCCACAATGGTAATAATGGATTAAACCTCTGAAACTGTAAGTCTGCCCCAATTAAATGTTTTCCTTTATGAGTTGCTGTGGTCATGGTTTTTCATCATGTCAATAGAAACCCTATCTAAGGTATCAGGGATTGGAACATTGCTGTGATAGGCCGGGCCATGCCTTTGTTTGGGGGAATTTGGACTTTGAGGCTGGGTATTAGAAAAGCAAGAGACTGATTAAAGAGGAGCTTAATGGACCATACTAGTAGGAGCATGGAGAACAGTGGTGCTGAGGATGATCTGAACTATGAGGGCCTGGATCAAGAGATTTCAGAGAAGAAAATGTTAGCATGTGACCTAAAGGCTGATCTTATGGTATTTTGGTGAAGAATGTGGCTGTTTTCTGCCATTGTCCAAAAAAAATTGAGGCTCAGTTGAAGAATTTTTAATTAATTACATTTGTAGGGGAGATTTCACAGCCTAGTGTGGACTGTGTCCTGTGGTTCCTAGTGGCCATGATTATGTAGCTCTATAATGAAAAGAAGCAAACTGAACAAGGAAGATTACAAAAGGTACGATTTGAGGAGAAAGGGGGCACCAGGAAATGGAATGCAGCTAATCCTTGTGATCAATGAAATAACCAGATTAAAGGAAAGCCTGATGTTAAATTGAATAAAGGGAGTGGTGACCTCAGGGAAAGATCCCACACAACGAGGCTTCTAACTTGTGAAAAGGAATTAAAGAAAAGCTTAGATCCAGGTGTGGTGGTGCACCCCTTTACTTCCAGCACTTAGGAGACAGATCTCCGAGTGTAAGGTCAGCCTGGTCTACAAATCGAGTTTCAGGACAGAGAAGCTTAGATAGTGATGGAAACCATCAAAACCAAAAAGCTAGTAAAGATGTGACTGAATACGGGGGCATGTTCCAGTTCCAGCAAGCAATAGAATTTGGCAGCTTCAGCTATATGGTTCTGGCTTTATAGTCAAGGATAGAAGAAAGGGGTTAGGGAATCTCCCTCTGTCATTAAGGAAAGCAACTGAGGCCAGGCATGTGTCAGGGGTGTCCATGCATGGAGGCCTAGAGAGGTCATTGTGTGAAGCTGTGAAGGTGAAGCCTAGATTGCCTTGGAGACCCTAAAATGTTGGACATGCCAGAGCCATGGGATAACTGCAAAGGAAAACAAAGAAGGAGTGGAACCAGCCCAAGAGAAAGAAGTGTGTTACAGTCAACAAAGCTGAGAGGAGTTGGAAGTCTGACGATCGTTTTGACATCAGACATGAAGATGCAGAGTTTGGAGTTTGACCAGTTGGTTTTCAGTCATAATTTGGTGTACTATTTCCTCACTATGCTCCCTTTTCTCCATTTTGGAATGGTAATGTATATTATATCCTGTGCCATTATATGTTGGAAGTATGTGATCTGTTTTTTGATTTTGATTTTATATGAGATTACAGTTAAGAGATTACCATGAGTCTTAGAAGAGACTTTGAACTTCTTAATAGAGTTGAAATGACTATAGACCATGGTGACTTTTGAAGTGGGACTGAATGCATTTCTTCATTCTTATATGGCTACAAGATTATGGGGGCCAGGGAATGGAATGTGGTGGTTTGAATGAAAATAGCCCCCACAGGCTCCAAAGGAGCAACATTATTAGGAGGTGTGGACTTCTTGGAGTCAGTGTGGTGTTGTTGGAGGGACTGTGTCACTAGGGGTGGGTTTTGAAGTCTCAGATGCTCAAGCCAGGCCCAGTGTGGCATTTTCTTTCTTCTACCTGCTGATTCAGATTTAGAACTCTTAGCTCCTTCTCTAGCACCATGTCTGCCTGAATGTGCCATGATGATAATGGACTAAACCTCTGAAACTAAACCATCCCCAATTAAATGTTTTCTTTCATAAGAATTGCTATGGTCATGGTATCACTTCATAGTAATAAAAACCCTAAGAAAATGCCTTTCTGACTCAGGCCTCAGAAAATTGATAGACCCAGTCATAGCATACTCATCAGCAGTGCACCAAGGAGGGAAGAAAACACACTGTCTTACCATAGGACTAATTATTCTGCCTTTCTCTTTTAAGCAAACTTAAGGTGAGTTGGCCTTCTAGGAGTGGTCCCTTGGCCAACTGTGTGATCTGGTCTAACTGCAGTGTTAGGTGTACACCCAAGCCAGCAATTTTACTGTCTTGACCAGAAGCAGTTTTTCCTGAGGAAATTTTATTGCTACTGAAACAGAATGATGTGTCTTGGGGTGTTTTGACAATATATATTTTTTAATGTTGTAACTTAAGTAAAATATTTTTAAAATGTTTTCTGTTATATATCTATCAAATTCAGTATTTAAAAGAGTAGTAATGCTTACTGCAGGTTTTAAGGCAGCAACACGGCTGAAAATTTGAAGGCTTGGAGAACACATGTATAGATTAATTTATATTATTTATGATTGCTTAGTGTTTATCATCGGATTATTCCTTCTGTAGTCAGATAATATAAATAAAATGAAAATGTACAGGTAGATTATATCCAGTATTTATAAGACTGAGGAAACATAAAAGCAATGTAAATAAATTCATATTTCCAGGAATACAGTTTAATAAACCCTAGGTAATCTTCTCTCACTCCCAACACCCATTGTTTCTTTCTCAAGATATTCCATCAGGATCTAACTCATTTCTCATAACTAGCTTTAAAATAATAGCACTGGGGTTCCAAATGAATGATAATCACAGAAAAATAGATAAGTTGGAAATTTTATATCAAAATTTATGACAAAATTCACAGTTACAACTACTGCTTCACTTCCCTTAAAAGTTCAAAGGTAATTAGCTGATAATCTCTCTAACATGCAAGGCCACTCACGAAGCAGTAATATAAAGTCATCTCTAAGCCAAATAATCTTTATTGACGGCTCAAAGAGCTATAGGCAACTACCAAATTCTGATAGTGACAGAAATAGTCTTTCCCAGGGAAGAGCACACCAATTGGTTATGCAATACCAAATGGTCACCCATGAGAACGTACATACAAGTGACATTACACAAACTAAGCAGGTTGTATTTATGTATTTAGGATTATAGATGTAATACATATACATATATGTATATATCAATAATGAATGAATAAAGAGGCCATGACTTTGAAAGAGAGCAAGTAGGGTTCTATGGAAAGGGAAGGAAGAAATTATGTAATTATATTATAATCCCCAAAATGAAATTATTTTAATTTTTAAATTTTGTTTTTAATTATGTGTATATGTACATGAGTGCAAGTGTCTCCAGATTTCAGAGGCACTGGATTCCCTGCAGCTTGAATTACAGACACTGTGAGCTGCCTGATGTGGATGCTAGTGTCTTAGTTAGGGTTTCTATTGCTGTGAAGAGACACCATGACCATGGCAACTCTTATAAGGAAAACATTTAATTGGGGTGGCTTGCTTACATTTTCAGAGGTTCAGCCCATTACCATCTCGGTGGAGAGCATGGCAGCATGCAGGCAGATATGGTGCTATAACTGTAGCTGCAAGTCCTGCATCTTGTGGGCAACAGGAAATCAACTGAGACACTGGGCAGTATTCTGAGCATAGGAAACCTCAAAGCCCGCCCCCACAGTGACATACTTCCTCCAACAAGGCCACACCCACTCCATAAAGCCACACCTCCCAATAATGCCACTCCCTATGAGATTATAGGGGCCAATTACATTCAAACTACCACAGCTAGGAACTGAAATCAGATCTTCTGCAGAAATAGTGTACACTCTTAACCACTGATCTCCTCTCCAGCCTACTGCTGAATCTTTTCTTAGTCGTAATAGTAAATTATTAAAATTGTTGAAATTTTTAAGTTCCTCAGGAATGAAGGTCTAATCCTTGTAATGCCTATCACTGAACCTGAATGATACAGAGTAACTTCTTATTCATGGAGTGTTTCATATGAATATACAGGAGAATTGAGATTGTTCCACAAGATGAATCAGTTAATTCATATTCTATACTGTTCTTGGAAAGCAGAAAGAAATTTTTTAATTGAGTTTGAATTTGTTCTTTGGATTTTCCTATTTAATTCTCAACAAAGCCAAATTCAAACAACAAGAGCCTCTTTATTCCTTGTTCTTCTGCCCTACCCTGTAGGCAGAGTTTTCCTGTCCTGACTGCCTGCTCCCAAATAACAGTCAGCTGCTTCCCAAATAACTGACTCGGAGACTTAATATAAATTATAAATGCTCAGCCGATATTTCAAGCTTGTTAGTAACTAGCTCTTACATTTAAATTAACCTACATTTCTTATCTATGCTTTGCCACGTGGCTCATGGCTTGTTATCTCATTTTTTTATATGTCCTGCTTCCTCGACAACTGGCTAGTGACTCTTCTGATTTCTGCCTTCCTCATCTCATCATTCTCAGTTTGGCTTTCCTACCTAACTTTATCCTGTTCAGCTATTGGCCAGCCAGCTCTTATATTAAACCAACAATAGTGACATATTCATACAGTATACAAAAGGATTATTTCACAGGACTACCCTGTTTGAGGAACATACATTTGTAAACAAAATTCTAAACAGTCAGTAAATAAGAAACACAGAGCCAAGTACAGAGGAAATAGCCAAAGAGATCAGAGCAATAGCCATGACTAACTTTAGCTTACCACCAGCACTAGCTTCCCCAGAGAGAGTTTTTTTCTGCCTGACTTGTGTTTTTATTGCCTTTCTGTTATGCCTTCTCATTGGCTCTAAGCCCAGCATCACGACTTCCTCGTCACTGCCTCTCTATACAGACCTCCATGTCTCTATGGTTGGTACTGGGATTAAAGGCTCATGTCACAACACTTGGCTGTCTCCTTGACCACACAGAGACTGCCTGCCATGTCATTGGATTAAGGGCATGTGCTACCACCTCCAGACTTCTGCTTAATAGCTTTTTGACCTCTGATCTCCAGGTAACTTTATCTATTAACATACAAATAAAATATCACATTTCCTCACAAATAAAATATCACCACATATATTGACACAAGGAAGCAGTCAGAAATGGCCCATTTTTTCTTTTTAGCTCATCACCATTGTCTAAATTTCTGTGGTTACTTCAGGCCAGTGTTGGCTGGTCACTTCACTGATGAACAGTTGAGTAGATGTTAATAGCTCTGTTGGATCCAGTCTTTAAAATACTGAAAAAAAAATGCAGTATCAGTCTAGTTATTAAAGCAGCCAATGGCATTATCTTCCAAGCAATTGAGCAATAAACAACCTGAGTAAGAATTTAAGCTTCAAGTAGTTGAATATTGGCTTTGTACCCACAGCCTCTGTTATAACACCACTGGAAATTAAGAGAATTGTATCATCCATTGATAGATAGTGTATCTAGATGCTTGCCCATCACCTGTTTTCTCAGGTAGAAAATTTACAGAGTGTAATATTTCCCAGTTTGGGAGTGCTAGAAACCAATATAATTCTGCAGATATGATGTGTGACACCAGATACAAAACAGTTGGCTGCATCTAAAATGGGCCGCTTTCCTGTGGGGATTTTGCAAAGGGACAGATTATACCAAAATGTAATTTAAAAAACAAACAGTGCCTGGATCCTACCTATTTTTGCTAATTGCAACGATATTCAATGGTTTCCGTTTGGAATAGCTGTTATTTACCTTGCTGAGACAATCATTTTGGCATTGGAAAACCTTCCAGTGCAAATTAAATTCCTAGCAGGACAAACATCATTTATCGGTCCATTCATCCAATAATTATTGAGGACTATTTTTGTTGTTAGTGGTGTGTGTGTGTGTGTGTGTGTGTGTGTGTGTGTGTGTGTGTGTGTGTTACAATACTTGGGATAAAGTAGTAAAGAAGACTCAGTTCTAAAGAAGCATTTCTCTTTAGCAGAACATATAAGCAAATACAGGTGACTGAACACAATATCTCTGTGCTTAATATTTCATAAGGATATAGACAGCAATTATAGACCAATGTGACTAATCTTAGTTATACAAATGTGATAGCTAAACTGAGAGATGGAAAACAAGTAGGAACTAGTCAAATGAGGGTGTGAAAATGTAGACAGGTGTGTCTTCTTTCCAGAAGAATCACTACTTGCAAAGTTTCTGAACTACAGAGGATCATAGGATGAGCTCACAGCCATTGTCCTTCATTCCAAGGTCATGTGAACAGTACTCCAAGGCCAGTGTCCTTGTCAATCAGGAAAAAGTATTTGGCATCACTTCCAAATTCCATGGGGGTCTGTTGAAGGATTGTCAGCAGAAATCAAGGATAAATCCAGAGATTTGGGGATGTGGAGAACATTAGAAAGGAATTGTCCAACCCTTTAATAATTGGATATTTGTTTAATATACTAGATTAATAAAATATAGATGACTGAGCTTATAGTACAGATAGTTTATACTTCCCTAAGATGCTAAGAAACTGCTGTTGTGATTCATTCCAATATCTGTGGCCATGCTTTGTACTTCGTGAGAAGTCTGTCTTCATCTGCATACTGAAAGAGCCGGTCAAGATCTTTATACACACAATGTCTTCCCCAAATTTAAGTTTTAGAATAAGCAAATAAAATTTCAATAGAATAATTCTGTGTTATATTGTGAAATGAACCTCATTTAAAAAGAATTGCTACCAAATATAGTGGATATATTATATTTAAGTTAACCTTGCTGTATGAATCTAATTCTCTCAATAATTTCCTGAGAAACAAATATTTTTATTGGAGTACATGCCCATTAGTATGCTTTAGGAACTTTTGAAGTTTTTATAAATATTCGTACCTAAACATTCAGGTCCTTGAGAGTCCAAGATCTAAATGAAGCAAATTCAAGGTATTCAAGACCAGATTTTTCTCAACCTCTAGAGGTTGGAAATGTAACTCTTTAAAAGCTGTATGTAGCCTACCTATGTCCCAGAACGAGATCATCCAAAGAAACATAGTGCAATAACTAAATGGTAAAGAACCTACCTTTTAATCAAAAGGATAAGTCATGAGAGCAACAGTTAGAAAAAAATTAAAAGAAAAATGAAAGAATAGGGAAAAAAGAGAAATATGGATGACTGAACCATGCTTTTACTAAAAAATACTTGTCTATCTGAAACATGTTCCATGAAGGCTTTAGCATTCTACTTTCTCTTCTTCCTGTGACCTTTACATGTACTCCAGAATCGTTCCTTCCACAGTGTCTACCATCTCTATACCAGCCACTTCTTCCTCTTTGCTGCTCTTGATGTCTATCCATCACTGTAGCATCTCTACTGCTCTAGCTTCTATGCAGGAGAGTGGCATAGCATGTATACCCCTTAGAAAGGGATGCACAGGAGAAAACAATTGAGTCCATGGCCAGTCCCACCATGGAGCACCTAGTGGGGCATGCAAAGACTGTGGACCTTCCGTATTCATTCATGTTCCTAACAAATGTACAGAAATACCAGAATGCCAATGCAACTACATATTTCATTCTAATGCAACTAAACTTAAAAGTAAAGTAAGTTTGTCAAAAGGAAAAGCCAGTCCTATGAGGATTCCACCATTAAGTTATCTCCTGTACTTGAATTAGTTTCTAGACTGTTCCAAATTTTACAGCATTGCTTTGCCTTCCTTCACTAGCCACATGCTATTCTAAATCTTCACATAGCCGTGTTCTTAAAAGGTAAATCAAAGCCTTGAAATTACAGTTAATTGTGGTGCTAATTGCCAAAGAATATACCTATAAATTAAAACACAACAGCAGTATGATCACTCAGGAATATGGAGTTTATAATTAAAGACAAGATTTATTAAAAGGCAGAAACAAAGAAGAATGCTTAAACTGTGGAATTGTTTTGTTTTTGAGAAATATCCAAGAATTCTGGCTCTTTCTATGTCTTCATAACATAAAAAGGGATTTGACAGCTGGTTCTGTTTATATTCTGTGCAAAAGTTTCTGGTTTATTGTTAGAAATTGTAATAATGTTAGAAATAATGACAAAGCCAAATGTTTACAGTATAATTGCAGTTCTCCAGAAATCTTATGTGGCTGATGAAAGTGAAAATTAGACAACCTCTCAAAAGATGGTTAGCACCTTTGTTCAAATGGGAAGGTAACAGTACTGTTTCATAGTAATCATTACAATGGAAAGGTGCTTGAGGATCTGGCTCCTTATAATTATGTTGAGAGTGGTCCTTAATGAGGAGGGGTATTTTGGAAACAGCAGTTAAATTAATCACTGCATAAAATGTCAAAAGATGAATGTCACTGTTCTCATATTGAAAGTATCTGCATTAGTACATATCTCTAATTAGTTTTTTCTTTGAAAATTTACAGATGTTTTGTCAAATGTTCCTGCCAAAAATGAAATGTTTCTATAATCTTCACATATTGTGATATTTTAGGCAACCTCCTTCAACTTCTTTTATGCCCAGCAATAATTTATTACAACAATGCATTTCCTAACTGAGTAATTCTGTGGAGTGTGGGTATTTCTGGCTTTTGGCCAGGGTTTCACTATGTAGCCCTGGCTGGCCTACAACTCAATATGTAGACCAGGCTGGCCTCAAACTGATAGAAATCTACCTGCCTGTGCCTCCAAAGTGCCAGGAATAAAGGTGTGTGTCATCCTGCCCGGTCTTAAATTATTAATTGCATATACCTCTCAAAAAACAGCATAGAGGAGGGTATACCCATATGTTTTCCTACTGTATTCTACTTCTTGCCTTCACATTCCTCAAAATCACAGCAAACCACTCTAAATCCACCTCTACCTACTTTGTAGCATTTCCTCCTGCTATCTGGATAAATGCTTTTCTAGTGGCAAGTTTCCCTTTGCTAATTCCACTGGCATTTTCATTTCTCCATTATTTAGATGTGATCCATTCAGGATCGCTCAGGAGTTGAGGTCTTGAGCAGGACTAATCCCATCTCAGGTGATACTTTAACTATTTACAAGTTAGTATCTTTTCTTTCTAATGATTTCACATAATATATTAGCAATAAATAGTGGGATTACTTAGAACACCCACTGCTCAAATAACTTTCAAATGATTTTCTCTGTAAAAATGTCCAAAGAATTCCTTCCCTAAATTGCAGTACTCAGTACTTCCCTGAATACACAGGTTCATTGGCAAGAATCAGTATGAGGATGCTTTGTTAAGATTCTCATTCATTTCCCATTCAATGTTTTAAGACTGCTAGACTGATTACTTTCCAGTCCAGGAATGCAATCCTTTCCTTTCTACATGGCTGCTTTTGTTTCATTTTTACACCTGTATAATAAGTTCTTCTTATAGCTGAAGAGTTAGATCATTAATTTAAAGACAACAACACCGAATCTGTGTATGTCTCTAAATAGAAGCTTTGTAATTCAGAAACTGAATTTCTTCCTATTTAAAACAATGAAATTAGTAGCTTGGAATCATATTGCCCTTATTTATTTATTTCCAGAACTACAGTAAAAAAAGATAATTAAATGAGACTAGGGAATTTAATTCAAGTCAGCTCTTCTCCTCCCCTAAATTCATCAAAGCAACTGGGGGAATAATTGTATTGAAAATATTAAATTTGGTGCAAGTTGCTGTTAGATCTCATTTTTATATATAATGTAGGATCTTCTCATTCATTGATTTTCCCTGGAATAGGAATGTGTATGAATCAAGAATTCATGTAGCATGCCTGCTGAATAAGCTTTCCATGAAAGATAGGCACAAGCATGGAACTCAATACCTCCCTGAAAGAAACAAACTACCCACTTACAACTATGGTGAACAGTCAAAATGGAATTGCATTAGAACAGAAAGAATCAACAATAATTTAGGACAATGATGAGAAAAATCTACCAGATTAACCTTAAATAAAAGCCAAATAAAGAGTATAGAATAGCATTCATTAAAGACCTATTAAGAGTGAGACTTAGTAGTAGACAGTCATTACTGGCCAAGCATTTCATATTTTAGGTAAACTAAAATACACAGTTATTTGTAAATCTACCTTTCACATGAGGATAATGTTCAGAGTCTTAAAAATAAATGCTATTTAGTGGGCCAGCTGAAATATGGATCCAGAAGTATTTCATGCTAAAGCCTGGCTTTTGCTTGCTACACCATGACTTCAAAATACCATAGGCAGGAGCTGGAGAGATGGCTCAGAGGTTAAGAGTGATTGTTGCTTATCCAGAGGACTATAGTTCAGTTTTAGCACCAATAACTGCCTGTAATTCCAGCTCTGAGGGATATCACATCCTCTTCTAACCTCTGAGAGCATACCCCTTCAATGCACATACATACACACAGATATAAATATATGTACATAAATTTTAAAGAAACTTTAAAAATGTGATAGGCAATGGGTAGTTGAGTCTTATTTTCTTCATTTATTTGTTTGTTCTTCCAAGACAGGGTATCTCTCTGTAGCCTTAGCTGTCCTGGAATTTGCTCTGTAGACAACACTGGCCTCAAAATCACAGAGATCTGCCTGCCTCAGCTTCCTGAGTGCTGGGGTTAAAGGTGTGTGCCACCACTGCCTGGTGAATCTTATATTCTTAGTGAAAGAAAAGTGGTAGATAGAAGATGGGGGGTGACATAGAAATCTAAGGGTACATAACGAGAAGCAGTTATTTTAGGCTACAAAAATGTCATCAGCATACAAGAAGCAATTTCTGATTGATAGTAATTGTGTTACTGAAAATTTGGGGGCCTTCCACCAGGGATAACACATGCCATCATATAAAGGGAGTCCACTATTTGTGCTCTTAGTCTTGTTTACAAAAATATTTAAAAATGAGCTCAAATGGAAACTTAAGGACTCTTGGGTTAGGGTTAGGAAAAAAAGCAAGGAAGGCAAGAAGTTAATCTCAGCAGTTGCTAGGTGGAAGGAGATAAAGAAGAGAGACTTATGATCTTTTGGGTTAGGACCCAAGAAATCAAGTATGTTCAGCAGGGGAGCTTGGCAAGCAACTACCTAGCAGACAGGGAAGAGGGTGTCAGAGAAAGATTGAGAAAGGCAGGACTATCAGGCCAGTATTTGAAAATCAGAAAAGAAAGAAAGGAGAAAGAACACATTTTGAGTTTAAATTGAGGACAGGCTTAGCCATCAAGATATGTAGATACCTGTATTGGGGGAAGGGCTTATGTGTTAGTACATTATCTCATTAAGGGAATAATTATTCCTCCCATTTCCTTTGTATGTTTTCAGTGGGTCAGTCTTCCTGAAAAAGGTCTCCTGGCCAAATGATTGACAAGGCCCGCTGTATTAACTCTCAACAGGAGAGATAATATGTGCTATTCTTTGGAGCAGGTCAGAATGTCCACAGAGGGCTAGAGGGCTAAATCCCATTATTTTGACCTGGACAAAGTGGGTTTCCCTTAATGGGCCTTAATAAAACCCACAAACCTTCATCTTTTTATATAGAAACTTTTATTTTAATGGCAAAATGGTGATGTTTCCCTTTTTAGGACTACTAGGAAAGTAGGAAGTAGGCTCCAAAGCCAGTAATGAGAGACAGATCCATCCTCAGTGGCCTCTAAGCCTGCTAACATCTCTCTAGCTGTCAGATCTCCCTTTGGCAGATTATATCACATAAGCTAGTGGACTTGGGATGCTAGTTATGTGAACATGTTTGCTGTGGGAATTTCATTAAGATATACAATGGTGTGACCATTGCTGTAGGTACGTTAGATGTCAATAAAACTTCTTTGTGAAAGGAGCTAATGTATGTGTAAGTCTTCACTGAATGTTGATTTATTATCCCTGTACTCAGAATATAGGTAGATTTTTATAAGCTTCTTTGCCCCAGTAAAGTCAAAGATGGTTCAGAAAGATACCATATTCACACACTACTTACAAAGATGAGAAAAGCTGTCTGGGAACAAAGTAAAGATATAGACTAATCTGTCTAATCACAGTGTTAGGGTGATATGACTTTCTGTATGTTATGAATATGTGTTACTCTGGTTGGTTGATAAATAAAACACTGATTGGCCAGTGGCCAGGCAGGAAGTATAGGTGGAATAAGCAGACAAGGAGAATACTGGGAAGAGAAAGGCTGAGTCAGGAGTTGCCAGCCCGAAACAGAGGAAGCAAGATGACAAGGCAGAACTGAGAAAAGGTATCAAACCACACAGCTAAACATAAATAAGAGCTATGGGTTAATTTAAGTGTAAGAGCTAGTCAGTAATAAGCCTGAGCTAATGGCCATACAGTTTGTAATTAATATAAGCCTCTGTATGTTTATTGGTGTCTGAGTGACTGTGGACCAGGCGGGACACAGGAAAACTTCTGACAAAATTAGGGTGACAGAAAAAAATTATTGGTGAAGTACTATCAAGGAGGTTGATTTCAAGTCATTTGCGTTCAATCATCAGTATCTCATTGGCAACTGCAAGGGCCAATCAATGAAAGAGGTCATCATTCACGAACTAGAATGAAATTTGTAAGACCCAGTTTATATCTACATAAAATGTGAATTACAAAGTAAGTGAAAAAGAAATCCCTCTGGTCATTGAAAAATATTATTCTGAGTAGAATTATGTTGGTATTTAATAGTTGTGTTTCTTGGTCATATAATTATGCCATATTTATCTCCATTTAAACTTAATTATTCAGAAAAAGGATCTTGCTAAACTACTTAAATGTATAAGTTCCTTTGTCTACTACAGTTTAGTTTCAGAAGTTACACTTGAATAGCCATAATGGATAGATTTTCAATTAAATAAATGGTACACTTCAAATGCAAGTACATTTTTGAAGCCTCCATAAATCCTTTCCTTCCAACGATATTTATTCTTTCTTGAAAGAATTATTAATTTTCTTGAAAGAAAAATTATGCTATTATGACATTGACTAAAGAAAAAATATGGTTAGAAATATGATAATGCACATTCAATCCCAGCACTGAGGAAGCAGAAGCAGGTGAATCTCTGAGTTCATGATAAGCCTGGTCTACAACAGAGTGAATTCCAGGACAGCCAGGTCTACACAAAGAAACTCTTGTCTTGAAAAAGAGGGGAGGGCAAGCAAACAAAGCAAAAAAAATATGACAATGTTCCTAACATTCTTATATATCTACCAACATGATTCAGCAATATTGTACTGAAAATGTATACTCATCATCAAAAAAAGGTCTAGAGAGAATTCTCATGCAACACTTCACTAACAGCACTCTCCTACTCTAGAACTAAACTGGAATAAAATAAAGTAGGGATAAGTATTCAACTTTAGAACTTAGGAACATTGTTTGTAAGAGAGTGAGAGTGAGAGAGAGTGAGAGAGAGAGAGAGAGAGAGAGAGAGAGAGAGAGAGAGAGAGAGAACTGGATGTGGTGGTATTGTGTTCCCCAAAATATTGTGTACTTTAATAAACTTATTGGGGTCAGAGACAGAACAGCCACAAGATTAAACATGAGGATAGGCAGTGGTAGCACACGCCTTTAATCCTAGCATTCCAGAGACAGAAATCCCTCTGGATCTCTGTGAGTTCAAGGCCACATTGGAAATGGCCAGGCGTGGTGACACACGCCTTTAATCCCAGTAAACCAGCCTTTAATCCCAGGGAGTGGTGGTAGAAAGGAGAAAGGTATATAAGGCGTGAGGACCAGAAACTAGAGGCATTTGCCCTGGAGAGGCATTTGCCCAAGAGAGGCATTTGGCCTGGAGAAGCATTGGGCTGGTTAAGCATTCAGGCTTCTAGCAGCAGTTCAGCTGAGAGTCATTCGGATATGAGGACATAGAGGCTTCCAGTCTGAGGAAGCAAAACCAGCTGAGAAGTTTGCCAGGTGAGGTCAGCTGTGGCTCGTTCTGTCTCTCTGATCTTCCAGTGTTCACCCCAATACCTGGCTGAGGTTTGATTTTATTAATAAGAACTTTTAAGATTCATGCTACAACTGGATATGAATATTTGTATGCATATAAATATGAAGGAATCAGGGGAAGTTGCAAAATAAATTTGTTAGCTATACAACTGATTTTGCAATTAAATATTTAGAAAAAGTGATGAAATGTTATATTTTGAAACAAGATACATTAGATCCCTCTGTGTTAAAAAAAATAGTTGTTTAAAAATAGTTCTGTTGCTCAAAAGAGTTTTTTTTTTCCTGATTCAAACATTAGCACACGCATGTTAAAGTATATAAAGAAATACAATGGACACAGTCATACCACAATAATAACTATGATCTTTCAGCAAATGCATTGTTGGCTGTGCAATAAAATGTGTTAGACTGTCAGTGAGCATGCATTTGAAAGTCACTGCCCTCCAAATTCCACCCCCCTTTTGCTCTGCCCAAAAATGCCCTTCATTCACTACTGATTACATTAATCCAATATCCCAATTGCCTCCAAGGTCCACAGCACTGCTGGGCAGTATATGAAATATAGATCATTGTAAGTTATAATCCTTGCTCTCAAATCCTTGTCTTCTCTTTATATAGATGTATATAAAAAAGCTAATAATACAAAGCATTGCCTAAAGTCTGCTGTGGCAAAAAAAAAAATGTACAATATCATAGTTTGGAAATTAAAGCCAGTTCTGTTAAACCGCCTTGTGCTAGGCATCAGCAAGTGACATTTATACTCAAATCAAGACTGCTGTTTCTCACTGAGGGACACTCAGCATGTAAAAGATAATCTTGGTTTGTAGTCATTTAGTAAATATTTGGTGAGGAAAGGAAACAGTGATTCTCTCAAACAATACTCCCTGTGCAGCTGACATTAGTTTTCCATTTAAAATATTCAAATGGAGACTTGCAAAGTAACACAGTTTAAATCACATAGTGGCACAAGATGAGATTTAAACTCAGGTCTACCTGTCACCAAGATTTCAGTTATGTTACTGGAAGTTGGCAGAACTTGTAAGAAATGATCCACTTTGGTGCCAATTTGGACAAAAATATGTAAGAAAACTGTCCAGATTTCTGCTCAATTTTTAATATTTTGAAATGAATATTGTAACTGGTCAAATTAAGCCTTGCAATTGTTGAAGCTTGTGTACGTCTGTTGTAAGCTGGCAGACCACTCCCATATCACTATTCAGCTACGATGTGCCACAAACATCATTAATAAAGGAACGTTGGCACTTTCTTTTTGTTGAGAGTGAAGAGAAAGAAGAAATGATCCTCACCATTCTGCAGGATTTTACATCCAGCAGTAGAAAGTGCCACGTGTAAGAGACACACTTGATTAGACTAGTGACAACTGTAGCCCTAACATGTAAGAAAAACTGCTATAAAACCAGAAGAGGTAAACAACACCATGAGATTTATGTGAAAATGTATTGCTGAAAGAGCACTTTATGCATATTGAAATAATTTTCTCCTTCAGAAAATATTTATGCTATCTTTGTAAATAGCCTAGCACAGATTATATTTTCAAAAATCAAGAACAAGAGAACTACAAAATTATGAAATAATATCACATATTCAAAAGTATGTCATATCATAATAACAATGAAATTAGATGTCTCATTTGCTTATATAGAAAGACATTTTTCAATGTTGCATATTTAGCACAATGCTTGCAGTACAATCAATACTCAGAAGAGGAGACACAACATCAGACATCTATTTCTTCCATGGGAGTATGGATTTGGGGGACACAGAATTAATATGGATCTAGTTCCAGAATAGAAAATTGAAGAACTTTCAAATAATTGTCAATATGCATTTTGTCAAATTACATCAGGGAAGACAATTGTATGATGTGCATGTGTTCCCTTTTCTTCTTCAAATACCCTTGGACCCATGACCAGTGCCACTGCTCGCTTTTGAAACAGCAGAGATATACTGTAACATAAGTGGTGGTTTGCTAAGCTATTTTATACAAATTGTTTTTTATGATTTGCTCAACAGCTCAATAAAATTGAAGTTTACAGGTGAACATTTCAGTTAGAGTTCAGAATTGAATAGATCTAAAAATATATATTCTGGCCATCTCTTTTTAGATATATATACTTGATGAGTAAATGAAGGAATGATTCTCTCAAACAACACTCCCTATGCAGTAGACATTAGTTACTCATTTAAAATGTATTCAAACTGAGACTTAAAAGGTGATGTTGTCTCAATATATAGGTATATATACATTTATATTGTTAATGTTGATTGACAATTTGACAACATCTACAGTCATCTAGGAGACAAACCCTGGGTGTGTGTGGTGGTTTGAATAAGAATGGTCCCTATAGGCTCATATATTTGATAACTTAGTCACCAGGGAGTGGAATTCTTTGATGGGACTGGATAAGGAGGTGTGGGCTTCTTGGAGGAAGTGTGTTACTATGGCTTTGAGGCATCAAAAGTCCAGACTCAGGCTCTTCTCTTCTCTGCCTGAAGACCAAAATGTAGCTCTCATCTGTAATCCAGCAAATGCCTGCAAGCTGCCATGCTCCCCATAATGTTGATAATGGACTGAACCTTTGAAACTGTAAGCACGCCACAATTACTTGCTTTCCTTCATAACAGTTGCTATGGTCATGGTGTCTCTTCACAATAACAACAATGATTAAGACAGAAGTTAGTACCAGGGCCTGGGTCATTTCTGTGATAGGCCTGACCATGCTTTTTGTTGGAGGAATATGAAAGACTTTGGGACTTTGGACTAGGAAAGTGGTTGAATGCTTTAAGTGGGGATTAAAGGGCTACCAAATTACCATGTGATCTGAGCTTCCCTTCATAAGCTAGGTGTTATCTGACCCACCAAGTCACAAATTAGGATGTGCACAGCATCTATCTATTATCAAATGGAAGTAGTACATACATGATTGGGTCTGAGCAGATCCTAAAGGCACATACAGGTTACATGAAGAAATTGCCCGAATTCCTATGGTTTTTTTTCTTGTTACAATGCTATCTGCTCCCAGCATGCACCTACAGTCTCATGGAGTGTGCCCTATTATTAGTTGATTGAGGAAGAAAAGACTAGTGTCTGGTTTACTGATGGTTCTGCATATTATGCAGTTACCACCCAGAAGTGAACAGTTATAGCATTATAACCCCTTTCTGGGACAACCCTGAAAGATAACAGTAAAGAGAAATCTTCACAGTGAGCAGAACTTCGGGTAGTATACATGATCATACATTTTGTTTGGAAGGATAAATGGCCAGATGTGCAATTGTTCAATGATTCATGGGTTGTAGCCAATGGATTGGCTGGCTGGTCAAGGACTTGGAAAGAACATGATTGGAAAATTAGTGAGAAAGATATCTGGGGAAAAATTATGTGGATAGATTCTCCAAATAGGTGAAGGATGTGAAGATATATGTGCCCCATGTAAATGTGCAACAAAAGGCAAGTTCAGCTGAGGAGTTCAATAATCAAGTAGATCAGGTAACCCATCCTGTGGATAGTTAGCCTCTTTCCCTATCCATCTTTGTCATTGCCCAGCAGGCCCACGAACAATGTGATCATGGTGGCAGAGATAGGGGTTATGCATGGGCTTATCAACATAGCTGACCTGGATATAGCTGCTGCTGAGTTCCAGATCTTCCAAAAACAGAGGCCAACACTGACCCCTAAAAGTGGCTCCATTTCCCAGGGAGACCAGCCAGTGATCTAGTACCAGGTTGACTACATTGACTACACTGGACCACTTCCTCCATGGAAAGGACAATGCTTTGTCTTTACTTGAGTAGATAGTTATTCTGACTGTGGATCTGCCTTTCCTGCATGTAATGCTTTTGCAAAAAACACCATATGTGTAATTACAGAATGTCTTACCCACCATTATAATATTCCACGCTGTATTGCTCTAACCAAGGAACTTGCTTCACAGCCAGAGTTATGGGATACCTACCAAGGAGAGCTGCAGACTAGGTGTGGAACCAGCCCAAAAGAGAGAATTGTGTTGCAGTCAACAAAGCTGAAAGGAGTTGTAGTTCTGAAGAGCTCTTTGGCATAAAACTTGGAGATACAGAATTTAAAGTTTGCCCCATGGGTTTTTGGTTTTGTTTTGGTTCAGTATTATGGTAGTTAGAATAAGAATGGCCCCTGTAGCTATCTTTCTTGTTGGACTTTCTTTTGGGACTACCATCTCCCCAGTAATGACACAGAGACTTACTATTAATTATGAAAGCTTGGCCTTAGCTTAGGCTTGTCCCACTAGCTCTTATACTTTAAATTAACCCATTTATATTCATCTATGTTCTGCAATGTGGCTTTTTACCTCTCCTCTACTCTGTAGGTCCAACTCCCTCCATGTCTTGCTGGCTAATCCTGCACACCTAGATTCTAACCCCAAGTTCCTCTCTCTGGCCAGAAGTCCTGCCTAACCTCTCCTGCCTAGTTATTGACCAGCTCTTTTTTAAACCAATTAGGTACCTTAGGCAGGTGATGAAAAACATAGACACATCTCACAGAGTGTAAATAAATATCCCACAACAAGCCCCTATAGGCTCAAAGACTTGAATACTTAGTCATCAGGGAGTGGCACTGATTTGAAAGGATTAGGAGGTGTGGCCTTGTTGGGGGAAGTATGTCACTGGAGATGGGTTTTAAAATTTTTCAAAAGTCTAAGCCAGGCCCAATGGCTCTCTCTCTGCTGTCTGCAGATCCAGATGTAGAACTCTCAGCTATTTCTCCTGCACCATGTCTGCCTACATGCTGCCATGCTTCCTGGCCATGAAGATAAGAAACCAAACCTCTGAAACTGTAAGCCAACACCAACTAAATGCTTTCTTTTATACTAGTTGCCGTGGTCATAGTGTTTCTTCACAGCAACAGAATAGTGACCAAGACAAGGATTTCCTAAGTTCCCTTTTCTCCCTATTGGAATGGCAATGTATATTCAGTGCTGTTGTATGGTGGAAGTATGTGATCTGCTTTTTTTATTTTGATTTTACAGGAGGTTACAAATAAGACATTGATATAAGGCTCAGAAGCAACTTTGAACTTTGGACTTTGAAACAATGTTGAGGCTGTAATAGACTATGGGGACTTTTGAAGTTGGAGTGAATGCATTTTTGCCTTATGGTATGCCTACAAGCCTATGGGAACCAGGGAGAGGAATGTGGTGGTTTGAATAAGAATGACCCCCATAGGCTCATCTATTTGAATGTTTGGTCACTAGGGAGTGGAACTTTTTGATAGGATTAGAAGAATTATTAGGAGGTAGGCCCTTGTTGGAGGAAGTATATCACTGGGGGTGGGCTTTGAGGTTTCAAAAGCCTGTGCTAGGCCCAGTCTATCCCTCTCTCTGCCTATGGGTCAGGATGTAGCTCTCATTTACTATTCTAGCAACTGCCCGCTAGCCAGCATGCTCCCTGCCCTGATAATAATGGACTAAACCTATGGAACTATAAGCAAGCCCCAATTAAATGCTTTATTTTATAAAAGTTGTCTTGGTCATGGTGTCTCTTCATAGCAATAGAACAGTGACTAAAACAGTGTGTCTGTGAGTTAGCGTCTAGATTAAGTTATATGATGTGGGAAGACCCAACTTAAATGTGAGCCTCACTATTCCATGTGCAGGAGTTCTGGATTGAGTGAAAAGAAAAAAGGGAACTGAGCACCATTATTCATCTTTCTCTCTCTCTCTCTGCTTCCTAAGTGCAGGTAAAATGAAACCTTCAGTTCCCACCACCATAATTTTCCTACCATGGTAAACTGTACATTGAAACTCTGAGTCCAAAGGAACCTGCCTATCCTTAAGTTGTTTCCGTCAGGCATTTAGTATAGTAGTGGAAGTGCAAGTAATACCACTTGACTGACGATTAGAAATAGATTTATGTGTATCTGTATATCCTTATAGACTAAATGATCTGATACTACGCTATTAGAGTTCCTTGTGCATCAGAAGGGATTGGACTGTACCACTGAGAAATCCTGGACATCCTACCATGTGATGTCTGGAAGCTAAAATTCTAGAAGAGTAAGCATTAGAACTTCAGCCTTAGTTTGGAAACTTGAGAATCTGGGGCAACAATAGCGAGTGTTCCATTTTAAGACCATGTAAGGTCCATTTCAAGTGCAAATGCTTGAGAACCAGGAAATCCTATGGTATATATTCCAAGTCCTGGGGCAGATGATTCACATGCCAGCTTACAACCAGTCAGAGAGAATGAATCTTCTCTTACTCCTGCTTGTTCTGTGTAGGCTTCTAACAGATAAGATGACGCTCCTTACAGGAGAGCACCATAGGTTTTATTCAGTCTACTATTCCAGATGTTAATATTCAACGCCTTACCCCAAAACTGTGATAATGTTTGATCAAATATCTGTGAGTCCTATGGCCCAGTCATGTTGCCACATAACGTAGCCATCATGCATAGCAATCTAGATGGCAGGAAAAGCGCTTCACGGGGAGCCGCGCAGAGAGGGTGGGAGAGCAGCTCTGCTCCCGTGCTGCTTTGCTTCTGCTCCTGGGTTCTATGGACTGTTCTCTGAAAAGTCCTGTTCTGGAGCTCTGGAGGATTGTATATAAAGCCAGGCGGTGGTGGTGCACACCTTTAATCCCAGCCCTCGAGAGGCTGAGGCAGGCGGATCTCTGTGAGTTTGAGGCCAGCCTGGTCTACAGAGTAAGTTCCAGGACAGCCAGGACTGTTCAGAGAAACCCTATCTCAAACAGACAAACAAACAAACAACAACAACAATAAAAAAAAGAATCGTATCTAGGACAGATCATGTTGCTCATCCCTGAGCCTTATGACCAACTCTATATTTCAGGAAATAGTATATCATGTATTGTCAGGGGAGCATCCAAGAGAGCTCCTTTTTGTTTTATTGTCTTCAATATATACTTGTTTTTTACCTTTTAAGGTCAATGATTTTACTTGATGAGAACTGTTATAAGTTACCCCTACTGTGGCTCAAGTACAGAATGTCCTCTTCAGGCCCCTGTGTTTTATTTAACAGACTAAAAGATGGATAAAATAATTTGGAATCTGGATAGAGGTCTGTAGAACAAGGTTACCATCTTGTCCTGTAATACCCTGGCGTCTCCTAATATAACAAATGGAAGTTCTGTGTCTCAGTAGTCTACCTGATCCCTAACAAATGGGAGTTGTGATCTTATAGAAATGAGCTCCATGACTCAAGTTGTCTATGATAGCAATCTGTTTTCATTTCCTGATTGATCATATACCTATACTTGTATAAACTATAATGACTCATTACTAGAAGAATGAAATTGAAAAAAAGTATATAAACTACAAGACTACGGTTTTGTGGTAAATTCAGCATATATAAATTTCTCTAATAAATGACTATAACCATTATTAATGTGATTATCCTTATGGGAGATAAGTTGCGCATAGTTTGAGACTGACCCTGGCCACAGAACATATTGATGTGGGATGAAGACATGTTTCAGTTTGAGGAAGGAAGAGCCAGCATGAGTACTGTAATTCTGACATGATAGATTAGACCTGAAAAGGATCCAATTAGGATAATGTCATGATAATAGAGAATGACTTGGTAATAGAGGATGACTATCACAAGGATAGGCAGAAAACTGGTACACAAATAAGAAGAATGCCAGTGTCTTAGGTGAAGATATTGAAGAAATGGAAATGGTACTGTATTGGTGAGACCATTGTGACAAAATAACTTACATATGCAGCTTGAGGGAAAAAAGATTTATTTTGCTTATAGTTTTAAAGGATTCATTCCATAATAGCTTTGCTATTTACTTTGACAGAGTATCACTAAAGCAACAACATGTGGAGGAGGAGGCTTTCTACCTCCTGTGGTCAGGAAGCAGAGAACAAGGGCCTCTGCAAGGTGTGCCCTTCAAGGGCATGTCTTCAGTGACTCACTTCTTCCTTTTGTGTCCTACCTCCTACAACTTCTTTCAGCTCCTAAGATAGGACCACCATCTGGGAACCAAACATTAAACATGGGAGCCTGGAGTGGATATTCCATACTCCAGCCACAGTAGGGGTAACTTATAACAATCAAGTAAAATCATTGACCTTAAAAGGTAAAAACAAGCCGGGCGTTGGTGGCGCACGCCTTTAATCCCAGCACTCAGGAGGCAGAGCCAGGCGGATCTCTGAGTTCGAGGCCAGCCTGGGCTACCAAGTGAGCTCCAGGAGAGGCACAAAGCTACACAGAGAAACCCTGTCTCGAAAAACAAAAACAAAACAACAAAAAAAAAGGTAAAAACAAGTGTATATTGAAGACAACAAAGCAAAAAGGAGAATGCAAAGGCAAGGATAGTGGGCTTTGGCTGTAAACTACCCCTTGTCACTAAGATACTACAAATTCCTGTAATAATTAATTAACTAGGACTATGATTAACCACTCACTATCTCAGTTATTTCATCCATATTATGGCATCTATAACTATCTGTTCCATAGAGTTCTGATACACACAATATTTTAAATGTATCACTTATATATAATACATACTGGTGCATATTTAATATGTGATACATGACTATTTCTATCTACATGTATCTGAACATGGAGATAGATGCCTACCATTTAGTACTGTAATTGGCACATAGTTATTGGTTATTTGTTGCTGACTGTGGCTATGAATTATTTCAATAATAATCAATCCAACCTCAGAACTTTTGAGCAATATGTATTTTTATCTTTATACTGACTGACAGTAAGATTTGGAAAAGTATGATTCCTTGTTTGTCTTGAAAGCATTCCTTCTACTGGCTTTAATCTTTTTAAAGACTTGTCAATAGTGTATGTGCTGCTTTCATGCTTGACTTATCCACAATGACTCCCTCCACAAGAATGTATGTTTCTTGAAAGAAGAACCTTTTAGCCGCAATAGCCAAGTTCCATTTATTTGTCTTGTCGATATTTGGACCCTTCCTTCTCATCCTTTCAAAGCAGTTATTTAATTGCTCCACAATGCTGTTCTAGCTTTTCCTTTCGAGTCTTCTCTATGGTTTTCATCTCATTCTGCAGATACTTGCTTATATCTTCTATTCAGGAATAAGACTAGGAGCCTTGATTGATACAGAAAAGGAGCAGGGCTAGTATCAATCAAGACACATAATCTTTTTCCTGAATAGAAGATACAAGCAAGTATCTGCAGAATGAAATGAAAAACATAGAGAAAGTTCTGTTCCTTCTCTGTATTATTATCACTTTGTTGTCTTAGTATATGCTCAATGCAAAAGGAGTAACATTTATAATAGCCCCCAAGCAGTGGACTCTGATGTGTCTGAGATATATCAAGTGGAAGAAGTGAGCAGAAGAAGCTAGAGAAAGGGGACAGTGGTGCCCATTGAAGTCCAAAAATAAACAGATGGTCAGAGCAGGGAACCTATGGAACATGGCAAGGAATTCAAGGTTATTTACTCTGATGGAATTCATTTGTAAGAGTGAGTAGAACATGTTATATTAATTAATTAATTCATTTAGAGGACCATTCTGTCTGCTGTGTATAGAGAATATTGTACAAGAGGGCAAGAGTGAAAGCCATGTCATGGAAAAAACATTCAGTTTCTAGCACCATCAGGTGTTCCTTGTCAACCCTAAGTACTGTCAAGATTTTAGTTCCAAGAAAAAAATATTTACTCTATTTTTCTGTAAATGATTTGCACTCAGAGGCAATGTAAGTCCACATATAGGTCAGCAAACAGATATTTTGTGTCCTACCTCCTACATGGGAGCCTGGAGTCATAACATACACCTTTAATCCCATTAGTCAGGAGACAAAAGCAGGCTATTTTCTGTGAGTTTCCAGGCCAGCCTGGTCTATATGCAAGGTCCAGGCCAGCCAGGGCTGAGAGTGACACTATGTCTCAACAAATAACATAAAATAAAAATTTTAAAGAAGAATATTAGAAATGTGAAGAGATACTAAGAAACTTAAAGTAGTCCAGAGTCTACTTTGATGAGGCCCAAAGTCTGTTGTTAGGTGTGATACAGTGGCCTTCTTGGAAAAGTTTAAAAAAAAAAAGAAAGAAAGAAAGAAAGAAAAAGAAAAAGAAAAAATTAAACCCATAGTATGCTGATTTCCAAAGTGAAAATAGCCCCTGTTGGCAATTTCAGGCAACCAAAGGTATCAGACATAGGATTGGGACCTGGCTCCAGCAAACTAACAGTGTATGTATTAGATGTGAATGCTTCCAACAGATTTCTTACGTTATTAACCTCTTTGAGTGGCTGCTGAACCTTGTATACTGACCCCATTTTACCTCGTTGGACCCTTAATTTTCTCTTTCCCAAATTCCTTCAGTCTTCCCATCTTTCCCTTGCTTTCCACTTATCAGAAATCCGGGATATCTGCTGACACTACATATTTCTAATTCTCAGAATATTTGAAGTAGGTCATGAGGGTTCACCCATGTTTCATTAATTAAATTGTAAAATTTTTTTTTTTTTTTTTTTTTACTATTCACACTAGCACTGTTATTTTAGTAGATTTCTAAGTAGATGCAAAGATTAATGAAGTAGGAAAATATAATCCTCTTCAGCACATGGCATTTATGGCATCAGTCAAATTACTCTTGATTAAAACATTATTAAACAACCCACGCTGTCTACAAGTCAGAATGCCTTTCCTGGAACTGTTGGCTTTGCAGACACAAAAACATTGTATGTTAAAAGGATTCTTTTCTTTTCAGTGATTTCCCAGAAGTAGGTGGAGAATAGCAGGTCTGTGGGTGAGCTGTTAAAATTAACTTCTCCCACCACACCACTAAAATTCTCACCTGTGAGCAAGGGAACCGATCTAGCAAATGAGAAATGTACCATAAACTATCCATTACTCTTGGCAAACTAAATTATAGTCTCTCTCCACAACTCAAGAATAAATGGTTTCCTCTGATTTCAGATGTGATCAGTAAGAGTGACAGCAAAGAAAATAGGGAAGAAGAGAGCCTGGACTGATACTTTTGCATGGCTAATGCAATTGAGTCATTAAGCCATAGAAAGGACTGTGCAAACCCTAGTGTTGTTTGCAGACAAGTAATAGTTTACAAAGTCAAAGATATCTAAGCTCACAGCCCAGCTGGCTATGATGAGCTAAAAATGCATAAATTCACACACCTCAAACTGTCATCTCTTTTCACAAGCAGTGATTATTAAAAGTGTATTCTTAATTTGCAAAAGAATCTCTGCTAATATACCTGCTAATTAAATTACTAATCATTTAACAATTCCTCATGTTACATTACCTGGAATATAGAATGACAAGGTCATAATCACCCAAAGCATTACTTTAAAAGATTTGGGGAGAAATGTTAAGTAAGCTATGGCTGGCTGAAGGGGTGAGATGATATGAGAAAATTCAAGTGGGCATAGTTCATTAAGCCACCTTCCTGGACTGTTCAGAAAATTGTGTGCAATAGTATCTAGCTCATTTAATACCTGGAGTATACCATTCAGATGGTTAAACAAATGAGATTCATACAAGCTTCGTCACCCCGTAGTTCACACCTCATTTGCTCCTTCCTTTGTACTAACATCTGCTACATCACTCTTACTGTTTGAAGAACTCTTGTAAATGCCCCTATGAAAAAGTTGTGCAGCTGTGTTCAGACCCCTTGACATGATAGATGTCCTGTCTTCTCTTTGAAATGTAAATGTACGCACCTTTAAAATGCTAGGTAGCACTAAAACTTCAGAGAACACCTTTACAATTTGAAAACATTAAACCAAAAGATGACCTAATACTACTTCCCCAAACCTGAAGTCATATTCCTGAATCTCATATTATAGAAATCCAATTCAGCAACATCCGTCTTCACAGCCACTGAACACTCATAGTAAAGAAGCAGCTGGTATTTCAGATAACCCAATATGCTGACTTTACAAACCTTTGCAGGCCTCTAAATGAACTCATAGGTAAACAGCATGCCCTACCATTGTTCAGAGGGGTTGCTGACACTGGGTACAGCTGAGTCTTAGCTCTTTACTTTCACTCAAGTCCTATGTGGATGTGTCTGATAAGCTGCTACATTTGACCAACCAATACAGTCTTTACCAAAGACTATAGATCTTCTCTTATAAGTTATAATTAAGTGCCACATTTTCTACAAACAAATTTTAGAGCTCAAGTACCTGTTGCACTGCAGAGTAAAGAAGGTGAAAAGCGTCTACATAATGATAGTAATTGACCCAATGTATTAAAGGATTCAGATTAGGATGTTTCTGGACTACCCAGATGTGATCAGACTTTTCCCAAGTCAATCTTCTTTTAACACAAGTCTCTATAAATCCTCCTCAAGACTCACCACAAATACTAATAAAGTTTTCAGCTATTTTATTAAAGCCAGTTTTTTATTTTGTATGTCTGCTGTGTATTGTTATATATACACATGTGTGAGTGTACATGCATACATGTGCACATGTGGAAGCCAGAGACCAATGCCAGGTATCTTCCTCTATTTCTTTCCACCTTATTTTTTGATATATGGTCTTCCATTGAGCCTAGAGCTGAATGACTCAGCTAGACTGGCTTGTCTCAGTGAGCCCCGAGAGCTACCTGTCTCCACTCTCAGTGCTAGAATTACATGTGGGCATCAGTGTGTCCAGCTCCTTTTAGGAAGGTGTTGGAAGATATTGACTCAGGCCCTCATACTTGTGCAGCAAGAGTTTGGCTCACTAAGCCATCTCTGCAACCTCCTAACTCCTAATAGTTAGGGTCTTCTTTTGTGAAAATGTGTATATTTTGGTTTGAAATGTTGAGCACCTATTCCAAGAAGAAAGATCAAAGGTGATTTGTAAGATGCTATTAGTAATACAAAGGAGTGTGTTTGGGGAAACAGATACAGAAACATATATACCTTTCATGTAGCAAGTCCTGCGATGTCACTGCTGAATGAGAACTATTCTGTTTCATTCTCCAAGGGGTTTCTAATGCTTATAAGGATGCCCATGGATGGTTTTTTTTGTTTTTGTTTTTGTTTTTTTTTTACCAATTGTGGAAGGAGGGAAAGATAGAAGGAAAAATGTGTAATGCTGGAATAAAAACAAGAACATTTTATTCAAACTGAAATGCAAAGAAGCTTCCCAAAAGTCTTTATACCTAAATAAGTTCTTACCATAAGAGGAGTCTGACTTTATGGATGAAGCAAATACCATGAACATAGAGTCATGAAACTTTAAAAAATGATGTTTTTACATGCCCTCGCCTCTGTGTCTATGTGTTTTCATGCACATGCATGCCTTAGTGTGCCTATGAAGGTCAGCGCTCTCCTTCCACTATGTGGGTTCTAGGGACTGAACTCTGGTTGTTAAACCTTTACTCACTGAGCCTCCTCGCCAGTCTAAGAAATAGCATCTTGCATCTGGAAAGTAGAACTGGATTGGTTTTGTCATTGAATGTGAGTGGAAAGAGATAGAAGATGGATGCTGAAGAGAGAATGGGCATCAGAGAAGACTGCCTAAGCACATAACCAAGCCTTTATAGAGAGTTCTTCCTTGCCTGTGTCTGCTTTGTGATAGTACTTAGTGGGATATATCAACCCATAGGAGAAATGCAAGGGTCCAAAGCCTCAGTATCAACTATAAAGTTGTCTTCAGAGTCTCAGAGAGTTGACAGGAACAAGAATGTGGGTAGTGATTACAGGCATAGGGTAGAGAAAAATAGATAAATGTTTAAGAGATTTATGTGTGGCTTTGTAATAGATGAGAAATGATTACACAGGGAGAAAGTAAAGAAGTTTCTCGTGTGGCCACCAATGACTGAGCTTGAGAACATAGAAGGACTAGATCTAGGAAGGAAGGAGATGGATTGATGTTTGGTCCTTTGTACTTTGTGGCTTCCTATGTGCATACAGCATGTTGAGTATATAATATTCTTGGAAGTGGTCAGGGTTAGATATAATAATTAGAATAAAGTAGTATCTCAGTGATAGTTGAAATCATGGGATATTGTATGAAGTGAGAAAAGACAAGCCTTAACTGGCCAGGACAGTAACAGAAGAAGAAGGTGGTAGGGAAGGAGGAAAAGGAAGAAGAAGTTGTTCAAGATGTTTCTTTTACATCTTGTCTAGTTTAAAAGGGTCATCTATACCTAGAGTGTTCAATGATTTGGTCCTACATGAGGCTCAGTAATCTATTTCAAGTTGTTCTCCAAAATTAGATCCATCTATAGTAGAACCTGGGAATCAGTGAAGCTGGGCACTTCTAAAAGTAAAGAATACTCAATTACCAGTTTCTATAGAGAAGGATATAAATAGGCATGGTCCCTTTGGAAGGCTCTGGTAGTATCTGCTACAACTCTTATTTTGGCCCAATTCCAATTTTCTAGAAATTCATCTCAGAAAAATTACACCCACATATACTCAGAGAAAACCTTCAGGGGCCTTCATAGCAATGTTGTTTATTTTTCAATAGTAAGAATGATGAATAATCTAAATGTCTATAAGGACCTTAGTTCTTAAGATAGACTTATGCTTGGCTTTCATAATATCAATTGAGTGGTGGGAGGAAAATCTAGATAGAAATGTGATAAGGGCTATAGTGGCATCTGAATGAAATTGGAAACATTAAGTTTAGATGGTGATTCTGAGTGCTTTGCCTAGGCGTGGAAGGCACAGGAGACAGAGGTGGCCACATGAGCTTACAGGTGGGCTTCATGGTATTGTGTCAACAGATCCAAAAAAGTTGAGCAGAAAATTCCAAAAGGTGAGCTGAAAATGTTGAAACCATCTTGCTCATGCAATTCTGTGTCTCCTGATGACAGTCTGAATGGATCTGATATTGCTCCCAGTGCCCCTTCATTCTCTGCTGTAGAGGTGAACACATGTTTATCAAAGAAGCTCATTCTCAGACCCACCAACCACATAAACTCCTGCAATTTACTTTTGCAGTAATCAGCTAAAAGGGAAAAACAAAAGAATATCTACACTTTCACTTAAAGCTTCCAAAGTGCCAATCTTTTGGGGTTTTAGAGGCACATACAAGGAACTATTTATACTGTGTATCCACATGTCATGTGTTACCTTGCATTAAATTAATCTCAAAAGAATTTTCTATAAAAAAGACACGTGCTTTGCCTTCTGATATGGCTGCACCTCAGACCAGGAAGCCCTGAGGACAATCTAACCCCAGGCATCCCTGAACAAGATTCCTAGAAAACATGTGCTTTATGAGATATGGTTATAGATGAGACCTTATTTGCCATAAAAATAATGATCTCACAAATTGCTTTTCTGATTATAAACAGATATCATAAAAGTAAGTACATAGCACTATACATCTCTGTAGTCAATCAAATTATTAACTTTTTATGGTACTATAAAATCATGGCCATATTATCTAATAACACATGATTACACTGTATAGGAATAGGCACATGTTCTTTCCTAGTCCCCTTTCTCTTTAAAAAAAATAATATATTAAAATAGTCTCTTCAATTAAAAAATATGTATTTATTTATTTATTCTTCTCTCATGTATTATATCCTGGCCAGTTTCCCCTACCTCCTCTCCTCCCATATCCCCTTGGCCCAGATCCATTCCTCCTCATTTCCCTTAAAAAAAGAGCAGGCCTCCTAGTGTGTGTATGTGTGTGTGTGTAAGTTAAAAGGATTTATTTTATTCCCCTAAAAAAAAGACATTTCTACCCTGATGGGAGAGCTGACCTTATTTGATAGTAAAATGAGCATAAATAAACAGAGTATAATAAGTATGCACAATATGTGAAAAATACAACTACATCTGTTTTCATGGCTACTTGTAGAATATTTAAATACTTGATAAACTTGCCTGTCATTTTAGAATAAGTGTATTTTTTCATTCTTTGTTTTTCAATGAATGAGTCAGATGGTCTGTATCTTTTGGGATCTGATCCAAGAAAAATAGTACCAATGATTCCTTGCTCTTGAACTTGAAGGAAACTAATTTATTGAATAAGATGTGTATGTATTTTTTCAGTTATTAGCTCTCTTCTCTGTCTGTCTTCTATTATCTTAAGAGCAAGAAGAAATTGAATTAGATAAAGAAAATTCAAATTAAAACAGAAAAAAGTTGCCATTGAGTAAATTATAAATGTGGCAAAAATAAAATGATAAAAGTTTTATATCACTGAAAATACTGTGGGATCTAGGATGCTCATATAGTGCACTTTGGAAAATTGTATCTAATTAATATAAATCTACCTGATTGTTCTAAGACTAATAGCACATAAGAATACCACTAGGCACAGAATTTCCTTTCTGCCGCACATCTGCAGCAAGTGCTATGGTGTCCTACTATGATGCAGTACAGTATGGTACAGATAACGTCATGTCTATTTCCAGAGAAAGGTAGGAAGAAATGTGTATGTCTAATAGAGAGAGAGTTATTCCTCAGTCATGACCAACAACTTTTATGCACTGCCATACAGATTTCAAAAGAAATATGTCTTTAAAAATCCTCTAAAATGATACTTGTGTTGTGCTATCATTTATGTACTTCAATATATAGGACAATTCTATCCCTTGCCAAGTGCCCGTATATCTGAATAAATACATCTAAAGAGCCATATAGCTAAGTAAATCTGTAAACATGGATTAGAAGGACATTTGTTAAATACAGTTAGAGGGGTTACCTTTGCTGTCTTGTGAATACAGTGTCAGAAACATAGACGGATAGATATGCCATGTCCTTCTTCAATGTTGTCACTTATTGAATAGCAATAAATTCACAAACTATATTAAATTTTGGGCTGTATCTTACCAAGTATTCTCAGTTTTACTTTATATGTGGTACTGGAGACCACAGTCTCTTCTACTCTAATCGTAATTACTAAAATGAATTCAAACTATTTATTACACTTCATAAAGTGATGTGCTTGTGTGTATACATGTCTGTGTTACGGAAAGGGTTATAAAGGCTATAGAGTTTGAAAAGGCTTTACTGAAACAGATAACTGATACAGACACAAAGAGCCACTGTGAGTTTTGTCTAAATTATTAATGAATCTAGTCACAGGTCTTGGAGGAAACAGACCCTATGGAAGGTAAGGCCAGTTCACGTAATGAGACACAGGGCTGCCTAAGGCAGGAAGTTAAATTCGAGTTAAAATGGCGAGTAAAGAGGGGAGATGCTATGACCTGTCTAGCGAACCTCATGACAGGTGCTCTGCACTATCTGATGTTTGGTGTTAGTGTCCTTCATTCTGTATGATCTAGGAAAGAGAGTTGTATCTTTCAAGTCTTAATTTTTATATGGTTTTGATGTCTATGTGCCCATGTGTTCCTGATTTAATTCTGTAAGTTCATAGGTGGTAATAGTATGCTTGCATGAATAAATTAGCTGTGAGTATGTGCTGTGACTTGTGTTGGACAGATGGAGGCTGTTTACTTGCATAAACAGGATACAGAAACATTCCGTCTCAGCAATCACACTAAAAACGGAGCCAACTTCTCTTTTGTAAAGCAGAGTCATTTAGGGCAAGGGCCAGCGTGAAAGCCACTGTTCCACACAAGATGAAGTAATTTAGAGTAGGATGTGGCCTGAGATCCACAGGTAAAGTTAGGGGTTCAGGATAGAGACATGTAACATGTGTTACTTAAAATAAAAGAGAAGAGAACAATGGTTGCTTCTGTTTTTCGAATTCACACAGATAAACAACTTAACTCTGTGTATCTAAAGGCCAAAGAATTTGCTTTAAAACTGAAACCTTAATGGAGAAACATCTTGACTGTGAAAAGTCATGTACGTAAACTGAAGTAGTACTGTGGCTAGAGGGGTGGTTCAAATGGTTAAGAACATCTGCTTTTGCAGAGGACCCACGTCCACATTCCATTGTCAGCATCCTTCAGGTGACTCACAACCACCTGCAACTCCAGCCCCAGGGGGATCCATTCCCCTCCTCTGAGCTCTGCAGGTACCCAACATGTGCAGCATATATTCACATAGATACACACACATGAATATAAAGATTGAAAAAATCTTTACAATGTAAATTCTAATGGGGATTGTGGAAAGCAGGGGAGATATCCACCCCCACCCCACAATGAAGTCCCATGATTCAAGAAAAACTTACTTATGCCATCAGAAAATGCCCACTTTCGATTGTTAAAACTCCTGCTTTTTTTTTTAAAGGAGATGTTAAACTTGAAGATACTATCATCCATTCTTAAAACACTGAATGTATTAAAACATGATTATAAAAGAAAAATGTAGCCATAAATGTTTTGCATACATAAAATAAATCCATGTCAGATATTTTAGTTAATTTAATGATAGAGGAAGCATAACATGTAACTACAAATTCACAGGAAAATCCATACAGGAAATCCACACAGATCAGAAAGGCTGGAATGAATCTGCTTAGTACATGTAAGCTCAGTCAGTAGCCACAGAGAAACAACAATCAAATCGATCTCCACTGGACAAAATTTGCATTTCTATGGGACAGGAATGGTTTGCAGTTATCAGTATTCTACAGTTCACAGAGTTGTGCGATAGTTTAAAGAGATGAAAAGAGACTTCATAGAATCAGATAACCTGGGTGATGCTAGCTTTCCATTAGAAAAACAAAGTAGAGCTTATTGCTGAGTTTCTGAATATTTCACACAACCCCCTGTTGTAGAGCACATCTCTACTACGGATGTGCAGCCTCGTTAGTAAGGCTTTCCATATTCTCGGTGCACCGTGAAGAAAGGAAGAAGAATCTTTGATTCTAGTGATGGTCGGAGGGTCCACAAGAGTATTGCCACACTTCTTTTTAAAAATCTCTCCTTTTCCCCTTTGTCATATTCCTATGTTTACTAGCACTTCCATTATAGCTGTAAAAACTGTCAGATAAATGTGTAACAGAAATGCAAGTGTTATTCACAGTGTTGAAAAGAAGGTGCAATGCAGTGCATAGAAATGCATGGCTGCCTGCACATTGAAGAATTTCATTCCTCCAACTGAGCAAAGCCTGTCCAGTAAGATCCAAGTTCTCCTGTGCCAAGGAGAAAGGTGAGAGCTTGCACAACAGTAATGAGATGTAGGCAGAGGGTAAGTTGAGGAAGCAATAATGCTCTCTTGTAGAGAGATTAGTTTGAAACTCTTGCTAGTCACTAATCTGTGGCCTCTCATTAATTGTTTTCCATGTATAATAGTTTATTTTATTTTCTATTTAGGAGAGGTGGAAGGTGCAGACATTCCGTGGGATACCTATGGAGCTAAGAGGACACCTTGTGGAAATCGGCTTTCTCCTTTCACTATGTGAGTTCTGGGGATTGAACACAGGTTCTCAAGCTCGCTTGGTAAAGCCATTATCCCATGAGCTATCTAGCTGTCGCCTCCTACCACCCCCACCCTGTTAAATTTTTAACAGTGGATACAAACCTTGGGCTTTATTCCTTTTGCTTTAATGATGATTGAATTTGTGGAAGATTTAGTTTTGCATTGTAGTGTCTAATCATTTTCTGAATCTAGCTATGTGCATGATGTCTATCCTTTTGAGCTATAGCTCAAAGAGAGCTGCTTTGTGTTTTTAGGATAACAGAGTTTTTTTTTTTTTAAATAAAAAATGCAGTCTGTAGTGTGAGCTCAGCTTTTTCTGGAAACCAGTGTTGGTATAAATCCTGAAACATTAACTTGAGCTAAGTTAATTCCAGTCTTGAATTTAAAATACCTGCTTCATAAGCCTCCTCTCTATGGAGCAATAATTCCCATGGACTCGAAACCATTTTGTCAGGGAGTTAGGTGGGTTAGGTAGATATACGATCCGAGTACCTATTTCCAGTACCTATTTAACCTTGCTCATGAAATAATTTAATACTTGCATATTTGTGTTAATTTGAATGGTGTGACCTGTGGCAGCAGGCACATTTAATCACTAGCACAGAACTCGCTGTGTTAAGAGTAAATTTATTCTGACTTAATGTTTGTCGTGGCATGGAAGCCATCCGTTTCCCCCAGTGTTTTGGTTTAAATCAGATTCATCTCTGTCTTGGAGCAGAAATGATGTGTGGACAGCTCCAATGTGCTTTTTCAGCGATGTTTTCCTTTGGTCTTAAAACAAAGATCCTTTCTGCTTTGATTTCTCACTTTCTATTCATCATTGGTGGCATTTTCAAGGCTGTCCACTGACCTGTCTCTAGTCATTATAAGAAATTCTCACCTGAGCTG
>CABHPQ010149233.1:0-23351 GCA_902168405.1 Peromyscus aztecus | reverse complement strand
AAAAAAATCAATCAATTTAATCTTATAAATATGAAGCCAATGAGCCCACATATTATATAGCATGTACTGGCAACTCTGTAATTATACAGATAGAGCATATATATTAGAATGCAACTTTATCCATTTTATGCTCTATCTCTATTTTATGCTCTACTTCAGGGACTTAAGGTAGTGTATAACACACACATGGTTTAATTGTGAAATAAGATAAAGCACAATGTAAATAAATCAATAAGCTCGATTTAAAAAAAAATCAAGTACCTGGCCTGTCAGTTTTGGGTTGTCGGCTAGTTTTATTTTAGGAGAAACAGAATCAACTTCCTCTCCCTGTTTCTGTGGAGTACTGTTGGGAACCCAGAGCTGCCTAGCTTGTGGCTCCTGAGACAACAATGCATGAGAGAGTGGATCAGGCACACTTGGCTCACCTGTTCTATTACAATCCCATGGAGGCACGTTAGTGTAGATCTGATCTTGATGGAGAGTGTTATTGTTCGGGAATAGCTCTATTTAAGAAATAGAATAAGTGAGTAGGAGTAAATGGCTACCTCAATGACAACTTACTGTAGTAAATGACCTTCCAAACAATGATTCTTTCTTATTTTGGCAATTTTATTTTTTTAACTGAAAAACAGCAGAATGTAATGTTCTTAATTTGTTACCTTGGGCATTTATTTAACAAACATTAATTTACTAATTAGGAGATGATCAGTGGTAGGAAGCAGAGAAGTTAGATAGTCCTGTACATGGAGTTTGGGTATTGGTTAGGAAATGCGGATGTTAACAGATCTTTAAAATACTATAGTCAGAACTCTGAAAACAAGGTGGTACTTCATCCAGGAGGCCTCAGGCTCACAAATGAAAGGATAATGTGAGAAACAATAGATGGTGTGAAATTGGTGCTCACCTGAAGGGAACACAGATAGTCAGTCCAGTTCTGGCCTAAGATTGCAATATATTGGCAGAGAGGCAAGTTGGAGTTAGTCTGGTTTAATTAAGACACACTAAAGAGGTCTTAATTCTGAAGTCAGTGTGGAATAGTTGGAGAAATTCAATATGCTCATAACCGAGTTTTAGAAATACGTCTCCAACATGGACAGTGTAGAAAAACATGCTGGAGTTGGGAGAGTTAGAAAACAGCCACAGAACTTACAAGGGGCAAACAATGTAAGTCCTAAACAAAAACAACTGCTGTAGGCATGGAGATTTGAGAGAATGAATTGCACTATAGCAAAGTAATATTTTTTAATTAGCACAATTCCAAAGAAAATCATATTCTTTAGCTGTGATGCCCTTGTCCTGAGATGGCTCTTGTCATTTGCATCACCATGGTCAAAACTCACCCAATGTCTTCCAGCAGAAAAGCAGTTCTTCTTCCTCCAGGTCATTATCTCATTCCCTTTGCTCTTGCCAACTTCATCAATTATGCTTCTGAAAAAGAAAATCTAGAGATAAAAAAAACCCCTTGGTGCTTATCTCTTATTGAATTCTACAAGGCATCAGAAATTCAATGCTACAAAAATATAAGCATTACCATGTTCCTATTATTGACCAAGAAATTAAAACTGGATTTAATATTTATGCCTAAAAATAAGAAATAAAAATAGAGGCAGAGGGTATTAAGGATGATGACCTTGTAGTCAATTGTGAAAGAAGTTCTAGGTATTGCATGTGATTTTTCAGATCTTAATATGATTTTGGAAATTAAGGAGATAATTGCACAACATGGACAAATACTGACAGTCATTGGTGGGGGACATCTGGGGAGGGTCTCCACAGCGTTTTATTTATTTATTTTTTTACTTTGGGTTCTATTTAATGTGTTCTTAAAAATAATATAAAATCTTTCTAAGGTGTTCAGTGTTATTTTTATGATAAATTTCTACAACAGGAAATTAGATTTGTTTTAATTTTATTAAATTATATGGTTAACTCATCGAGCCCCTGGATTTATGGCCTGTGAAAGTCATAACATAAGTTTGCATTATATTATTTTAATGTGTTGAAAACAGCCTTAAGCATCGTTTCCTGCAGAAAACTGTTTACATTAAGGACACAATTAGCCTAAGTTTAAGATGACAAAACCAGTCCATTAGTATCCTCCATCTGAGTAGCTCGGTTAGAGGGAAGGTAAAACTTGTGTATCAAATAACCGTTAACTTATTAGAAGAAACCATTTTATTTTGTCTAATTGTTTATCTTCCAATTTGTTTCCAATTACGTGATGTGAGCTATGATATCAATATGCTATTTCTTAGACTAAGAAGAATATATTTCTCAAAATAAAATAATTTTGGGCTGGGCGGTGGTGGCGCACGCCTTTAATCCCAGCACTCGGGAGGCAGAGCCAGGTGGATCTTTGTGAGTTCGAGGCCGGCCTGGGCTACCAAGTGAGTTCCAGGAAAGGAGCAAAGCTACACAGAGAAACCCTGTCTCGAAACCCCCCCCCCCAAAAAAAAAATTGGATCTAGAATTCTCCTCATAAATCATTTAAAATAGAATTCATTTTTTTGTCTAGGGGGATATTTTATTGCTATTGTTCAGGTCTTTATCACAACACATTTATAAAGGTATTTATTTATTTATTTATTTATTTATTTATTTATTTATTTATTTCTCTGCTGGGGTAAATTTCAGTGCATATCTTAAGACAGAGCGAAATGACAAGATCCGTGCTTACTGAGGCCTGGAAAGTGCAATAACCTGCAGCTCTCTACTTCCCACATTTATGGTCACCAATGGAAACTAAGCAGCGTCACGACACGAGCAACGCTCAAGCTGTGTGCAAAAGAAGATCCAGTCTAATTGACAAATTACATGGCACTAAATAAGCTGTGGGAACTTCTGCTTGGAGTTGAGAAAGGGATTCCTCATGGTAAGAATCTTCCATGTGGTGATTTGGCCTCCAGAAAAGTCTACAGCATCCTTAACATGTGGTATGTTTTCAATATGTAACTGCAATACGGTGCTGCAGAAATACAGTGCAGGTGCCCTGCAGACTTTTCCCTTGGGATTTCCTCTGACTGAAGAAAGAAGTTCAGTCCACACCCCCTATATGATATCTTCTGCTTCCTCTCCCTCACCGAATATTTTCCGCTTTCCCACTCTGCCTTGACCACACTGACTCTCTTTCAGATCTTTGAATATATCAGGCTCTGTCCCACCATCAGACATTTCACTACTTTTTTTCTCAGAATGCAATTAACTCTGGGGTTTTTTGGCCTTTAAACCATTCAGGAAAATGAATGGTTTAACTCATATATTAGATCTATTCTGATAGCCAACATAAGGGAATATTAGGAGAACATTATATATATAAAGAATATAAATATAAATTTATAAATATATAAATCTATTTATTCATTTTACTTTCAGCTTGCAATTTCCACTCCCTCCTCTCCTTCCAGTCCCCCCCCCACACCTCTCACTTTGCTTCTACTCCCCAATCCACTCCTCTTCTTTTCTGTTTAGGAAAGAGCAGGTCTCCCATGAATATCAACAAAATATGGCCTATCAAGTTGCAGTAAGACTAAGCCCCACTCTCCCATGTATTAAGGCTCGGCAAGGCGACCCAATACGAGGAGTAGGAACTGTATTAAAGGGCACAGCATTAGGAATGTTGAGAAACATTGGTCTAGTAGGAGATAAGACTGGTTCAAACCCCAAGTCTCAATCTGCTAGGAAGATGGCCATATTCAACTTAATGGATTTTGGGTAGGATAGGACTTGCTTGGTCTTATTGAAAGTGTCTCTTCCTGGATGCCCCAGTGCATAGACACTATGCCTGGAGTGTCAGAGCGTTTGAATCCCTGTAGAGAGTCCATCTGAGGGCAGAAGTACTACAGGACAAAGGGATGGACACACTGAAGCCACTGGTTTCTGCAGACCCCCGTTACAGGAGTCATCAGCTTTCTGTTCCTGGATAAGTCACTCTGAGAAGCTGTTCATCTCCCACAACAGCACACACGTTGACTGAATAAAATAATTATGACATCTCTGTATGGTGGCACAAAGATATAATTTTAGGTTCAAGTCCAGCCTGGATAACAGAGTGAGAACTTATCTCAAAAACATTGTCTATAGATTTTCATTTCTCTGTAACACTGGTCAAAAAGATTTAGCCAAGTGTATCTTATATAGTTCTTAGGCTATTGTGCCAGACAAGTGCAGCTAAAATGGAGACATTAAAAACATTGTTGAAAATGCACCAGAGGCATTCAATAATCTAAAATTAGCTTGTTGTTTTCATTCTCCCTTTTCTCTTTTGATGCTAGGAACACAACCCACCTTGCTCTTGCTAAACAAGCCTTCTACCACTGAACTAAACCCCTAGCCTTCACTGCCCTTTCTTAAAAGCTTTTGGAAAATTTTTGCTTCTTTTTATGGACTTAGCTAGCAATCTTCTCTGGAAAAACTACAAACAACTGATGCTCTTAACAGGGTCTGTATTAACAAAAGAATGGAGAGCATGTTAGAACGTGTCTCACACACAGAGTCAAAAAGTTGAAAGCTCTTTGACTTCTTTTTGCAAGAAACTGGTTAGCTGGGGAGACCAGCCAGTATTAAACCTCCAATGTTACTGATGTACAGTCATGGAAAGAAATCAATTGAGGCCTTAATTGCATCCCACTTGGTACATTTGTTTGCATCATTGCCCTGGGGGTGGAAAGAAGAAGCTGACTTCAGGAGTTTTACAGAAATTTCTTAATAATTAATTCACCTTCTCAAAGGTGGTCAGGGCCACAGTGGATGAGACAGACTCTGACGAAGAATAGTAACTGAATTACATATTGCTGTTTTGTGTAATCTTGACTGAATCTCCTGGTTCATCTTGTGGTTTCTCGGCAGAATAGTATTAGTATTAGTAGTCCTGATGGGCACCTCTGTGTTGCATTCTGGTTCTCTAAGTGTATGGAAATGTCTGTAAAGTTGAATGCATTCTTCTTTTCAGGCTTAGGCATATCAGCTCATTATTTAGTTGAAGAAAATCTTTGAGGATTAATTAATGTTTACAAAGATGTTGAAGACAGTATAGATACCTTGCTCCATTTTCATTTTTATGCCTTATGGATCAAACTATGTAAACTGATGATTTTATTATGGTTAATATTATAGTTAAAGTGTACCCAAAGGTCAGTGTATATTATGGTACAAGAAAACAGAATACCAGAGTTGGAATGTTCTAGAATTGGGATATTCCTATAAATCTTAGATTTATATTTTTGACAAGGCTGCTTAGAAAGTAAGGTCTGAAGTAGGATGAAAAGTTATAAATATCAGAATAAAAACAAGTTTTTTGTTTTTAAATTTGGTAGTTTCAATATACGTGAAATGCCTTGAATAGCTCTGATAATACAATAAATTTTTAGCAAAGTATTGGTAATTAATATTGTGTTAAATATATTGTATGGACTTCCTTGATATATATGCCTATTTTCATTCAGCAAGGACTTGAGTCTGTTTAAAAGTATGTATGAGGAAAAGTAACTAAGAATAGTAAATGAGAACAAGAGTAAGTATGGGTAGGAAAACAATACCTATGGCAAAGCTGATATGCACAAATATGTGTGTACAAATCCTAGAGACTGGCATCAGTTTTCTCTGTGGCTCCCAGTGGCCAAAGAAAAGCATTTAGGATCAGAAACAACTGTTGACTTTTCTTGAGCTACAGCAAAGAAGTTATTGAGAAGAATTCTCAAACTTGGGTAAGAGACCTGGGAACATTTTCCTACAGGTGTTCATGTATACCTCAACTGCTGTTAACAGTAGGAGACTGTATATATGCTTCTTGGAGCACTTTGAGATATCTCTGGAGAAGTTTAGACATATTTAATAAAAATAACCCTTGAACGTCTGAAGCAATATAATTTATGTTTGCAGATCTAGGTCATACCCTGTAACCTCAAACTATTTGGCCTGAAAAAATTATACCATTTGTTATATGACCATTGAAATAGTTTACAAAAGATACCCATACATTAATTGAATAGTAATAGAATCACCAGTCTTCCCTGGTGGATTCATTATAAATATTATGCTCTGATAACTTAAGACTATAGGAATACCTGACTCTAGTGTTCTGTTCATTTTTAATAGTTAAATTGCTTTGTAAGAATCAAAGTAACCATTCCATTTTTAAAACAAAAATATAATACAAACAAACATTTGCTTTGTAGGCTCCTGAAAGAAAAAATGTTAGTAGCTTGGTTAATGTAGTTACTTGAAAGAAGTAATTACAACTTTAGGCATTTCCATTTCTGGTTTTCTTACTTGTCCCATGACAAGGTAAAAGATGACTCATGAATATATGAACTCCAGGAAGAAGAGATTTGTTATCTTTTCCAGTTTTAAAAGTTGTTATATATCCAAAGGCTTGACCTGTGTGTAGCACTCTGGAAGTAGTAAAGGCAGTGTGCCTGTAATAGAAGAAATACCAACTTCCATTTAACAGTTAGTGACATAGATAGGCAAACCCCCTTCTTTTGAAGATTCAAACCTTCATGTCTAACCATGGACTTATTAAGACTAGAAATCAGTAATAAACCTTTGTAATTTTAGAAATATTAAACTGAATGACATCATAATTCAGACAACAGTATTTTCATTAGCTCTTATAACTAGTGGACTTTATAACCAACTTGGATACTTGAGATGGCAATAAAGGAAGAAAAATTGGTCAAGGTAGAAATGGCCACAGATAAAGGTCAAAGCAATTCAGAAGTCACAAGGAGAAAAACTTCACTGTTGCCCTTCACAGGATTTCAGTGACTCCCAGTCTACACAATAAAAAGAATCATGAATGTGTGGTTCATTGACACTAGTGTTGGATGGAAAGAAGGATAGAATGATGATCCATGGACCAGCAATTTTCTTTTTGAAATATTGAATCCAAAACAGCATTCAACACCTACTGAATTGGACATCAGCCTTGCAGAGATGTGTGTTCAGGTCAGTGTGAGAGCCTATAGTATAAGTTATAACACTCATGGGAAGCACTGTTTGGAGTAGATTATCTAAACATCTTTCCTCGGGATCTCATCTTTCACCATGAACACTGTCCTTACTCTCCAAAGAAAGCATATTTTATTTGCATGTGACTTGGATATTACAAAACCATTAAGATTAGGAAGGGTTCAGTAACCGGAGCAACTAGGAGAAGTGCCAGTGCCTTCAATTTAGCTGGAGCCTCTCTCCATTTGGAACAATTTCAATGGTGAACTTGGCCTGCCTCACTTTAGCTTCTCACAAGAACTTCTTTTTATTTATCTTGTTTTTCTTAATGCCTTGTTGAAAACTGTGCTTTTCAGATTCAGTGGCAACGCATATTTGACCTGGTACATTGTCTTTTTCTGTGTGACACATCTCCCTTTAAGTAAGCACTGTCTGATCCCCAAGCAGCATCTTTACTAATTTCTTCCCTTATAAAAAGACTTCTCTGTGTTCTCCCCTATCGTTCTCTTCTTTTGGATAAGACCCAGTTGTTAAGCTCAATGGTCCCAAGTTCACACAGAAGTACCTCACAAAAGACTTATCTGGAATCAAAATGCACATTTCTAGTGGAAATAATATTGTAAAAGCGGTAGTTGGTTTTCCAAAATAAGAAACCATCTTTTACATAGTTAGGACACTGTTCATTTACAATGAAGGGGCATTTAAAACATGCCATCACTGCAACATTAGTAACTAAATAAGAGAAATAATTCATAACGTTGGATAAGAAGTCATGATATATGAATTTAGAATTTGGTTTAATTAAAGGACCGTGGGGTGTGTGTGTGTGCAATAACTGTGATACTGCAGTAAAGCCACTTCTTTATTGGTAATAAATGATGGGCTCTCCAGCTTCTTCTTGCAGTAAGTGGGAATTAACTCAGAGACCCACAACTGAACAATGTACAGATAGAGAATGAGAGACTTTGGAGCTCACATTACTGATGTCCCTCACCTCAAGCTTCAGAGAGCTCTGTAGAAGAGGAGGCAGAAATATTTTAAGAGTCAGAGATGACAAGTGACTCCAAGAGAACAGTGCCTTCCAGACTCGATAGGACTGATGCACATGTGAACTCACAGAGACTGTGGCAGCATGCACATGACTTGCATCAGCTGAAGTCAGACTGGGTCCCAGCACTGGGAGGGGGAAATGAACATGGGGCCTTACCCCTAACCCAGAAGCTATTTGCAATTGATACTGGCCAGCAAGGGGAAGTCAGTTTCTCCAACAGAGTGTCATTGAGTATGTTAAACACATTCCAAAGCGGGGCCCATTTCCAGAAGTAGTTGGCTAACACAAAATAAGCCCCAGTGTGTGTGTGTGTGTGTGTGTGTGTGTGTGTGTGTGTGTGTGTGTGTGTATAGTGTGTGTACTTTTTGTTTAATTTTGTTTTGTTTAGGCATTTTTTAAAAATCTTATTGGTCTTTTGCTTGTTTTAATTTTTGTAGATTTTATTTTTTGTTTTTGTTTCTTGGTTTTTGATTTTGAAGGAAAGAAAGAGAGAGAAAGAACATATAGTTGGGTGGGCAGGGAGGGGGAGGTATCTGGGAGGAGCTAGATGAGGGAAGGTAATATGATCAAAATATATTAATATAAAAATTCAATTAAAACAGAAATGATAAGATCGCTCCATTTCTTGATGCAAATACATCTCAGCCATTCTGGTCTTTTGGATATCCGAATGGATTAAGGGAAAAAAATGAAGCCTTCCTTAGGATTTCTCAGTTTCTCACACATTTTTCTCTTATTCCTGTGTGTCTTACTCCTACACCTAGCCCCACTTTCACAGAACAGTCCTATTCTGGTTTCCAGGAAGAAGAGAAATTGAAGAGATCCTTTTTGCATGTGTATCTTGTTATCTGTGACTTTCCTGAAGATCTAGAGGTGTCACCACAGGGACTGAGCAGTGTCTGCCTGCCTCCCTGGCTCACTCATCACATTGCTTCTCCTGCCAAGCATCTCTCTGGACATACGGATCCCTAGGAAGTGCCCTCCCCATGTCTCTTCCTGTTAGGCCTGCCATAGCATCTCTGACGGAACAGCCCTGCCAGAGGCTTGCCTTCCTGGCACTTGGCTCATCTCCTCAAGCTACGCAGGGTGCTCTCCTCAGCTTTCTCCCTGGGATCTAGTCACCTTTCTGCAGCCTTGATTCTCAGTCCTGGGAATGGTTACTGCCTTTAGATCTCACTAGCTCCATGCACTGCCTTGTGTAGATTGCATATCCTGTCCACACTTTTTTGGTTGTAACCTAACCTTTAAAAGCTGAGCCATCTCTTCAGCCCTGTCTACACTTTTTAAAGAGTCAAGTCCTTTTATTAAACTTAATAACCTTGCCCAATTCATGCATTCTCTGCTTCCAACCAGGATCTGGCAAAGCAGAGACTAGTTCTACCAAGCAAATAATTCAGGAACAATTCAGAAATGGAGTGAATCAAACTGAGCTCATGTGAGAATGCTTCTCTAGGGGATGCACATCTAACAAGCAGGGTTTCCTGGGCTGCTGTGCATTATCATCTGTTTAGTAATTGGGCAATTAAAAACAGTAAATGGTAACATTTAAAGAATGAAATGGAATATGAATAAACATTGAAAGTCAGCACTAAGTGAATGCAGTCCTTCACAAAAGAACAGGCATTATGCGATTCTACTCATACATGATACCCAGAATAGGCAAATGCCAGAGTAAGACTACTGACTTCTGGGAGAAGGGGAATTAACCTCTTCCAGGGATTAGCGTTCCTTATTGGTTGTTCAATGCAGAGTAGTCAGCCTTGAAACCACATGTGCACAAACAATAAAAGCAAAATCAGTGGGTTTTATATATACATTCCATCATTGTATGGAGTCAAGGCAGCTAGTCAAATCTGTAGTTAAGAACAAAGAGGCAATAAATGCATATATACTTATCATTCAACTCACCTTTCTTAAGTTCAGGACTGAACCCCAGGGAATGGTGATGCCCATAGTGGACAAGGTCTTCCTCCGTCAATTAATACAATTAAGGAAATCCTCCACAGACATGCCCAGGAAACCAACTTGATCTAAACAATATCTCATTAATACCCCTTCCTACGTTATTCTAGATTGTGTTAAGTTGAGAAAGCTAACCATCACATTATTGCTTCCTAAGCAATACAGTTCGACAACTATTTAATTAACATTGTGTTATACTAAGCATTTTTTTAAAAAAATAAATAAGTGAGTTTGCAAAAAGACTACTCTGTTTTCTGAAAAGAATTTGAGCTTCTGTGAACTTTGGACAGGGGTCTTTAAACTAATTCCTTCTAGACATGAAGGACAGCTGGGAGAAAAAGCTGCTTTTTTAAAACTTTAAACTGTTAAGTCTTAGAGCAACTATATCAGGTTAGTATACTTCTGTCATAATACAGCAGGGAAAACATTAAGATTCTTAACATACTCTAATACTCTCTGGTAACAATCAGTCTTCCTTTGCTTGACAGCATTCATCTTGATGGTCCGTCTGTGACTGCCTGAATACAGAGGCACTTAGGGAAGACAGACAAGAGGCATAAAAATAGTCTTATTTAAAATTTCCACTAACTATCCAGGCAGTGCTGCAATAAAACTTGAGACCTCCAAAGGGGGAGTTCTTTGACTTGTGCTGCACAGTTTCCTGGTCCCATGCCTCCCCTACATCACAAATTCACTGCTGTGATTGATCTCTTGGTGAAAATCAACATTCTACACTGAACTATGGCACAAAACTTTCAATCTTAGATTTAATATTTATTTGGGCAGATGAATGGAGAAAATATATTAGACACATGAAATCTCAATAGGGAACTGATCAAGAAATTCTTTGAGAAAAACATCTCCTAGTGGGGAAAGAAAAAAACTTAAGAAAATTCACCAAGTCAAACACATTGGCTTCAGTAGAAAAAAGCAAATCCATACCTGATGGGACAGGGAGGGCAATCATAAAGAAAGGGAAACCTCAAACAGAACATGTTGAGTTGTTTCTAATCAATTGATTTCATAATTAAAAACACCAAATGACCCTTAAGAAACCAAGTCAGTTACACTGACATGATTCCAATAGGCTAACTCTTAAAAGAGACGTGTTAAATTGGGTCCTTTGGCAATATTTCTTGTCCTTTGAGAAGCAAATATAAAGTAACAAACATTGTACTTGGAACTCAAGCCTGTGAGCAACTCCTGAAAGAATCATTGGGAAGGACTGCATGCATACAGAAGAGGGCCAAGGGACCCGATGCCGTGTTCCTGAGCATCCTTGTGCTGTCTGCTATGAACCTGAGACAACAGAGTTCCCTCAGAACACCAGCTTATGCCTTATGTCTTTTCAGAAAATGCTGTTTGGGATAAGAGGGAAAGTACCATCTGTTAAAAACTGTTAATTTGTTTTCTTTTCAGTCACATCTAAAGAACTGTGGCTCGTTTGAAGTGATGAGGAGTTTGTAGAATCAAGAAGTGTGAATCAAAGGGGCATGAAGGTAATAGTGACCGAGGAAAACCATGCAGAGCATTTAGTGAGGATAGAAAAGAAATGGAGCTCTCATTTCTTGGGCACTAATGAATCCTTGTGAACAACAATGACAACAAAAACATCTGTGTTGAGACAGCTGTAGCAATCTGTCGCTTCGTTTTAAAACAGGATTAAAATATAAATCAAGTTTTCTTTGGTATAAGCAATGCACTAGTCCTGTAGAGAATTTTCTTATGACATTTTAGAACAATCAGAAAATCAAATGTTTTTTAAAGAGAAGTTATAGTGGTTCCATTTTATAATACTAATACACGCACATATAAAGGTAACAATAAGCTCTAACTTTAAAATACTTCTTAGGAGACTCATCCTACCAGCCACTTGGACAACAATGTTTCTTTTTAGAGACAATCCAATACCCATCCAATCCTCAGTAGTAAGGAGAACTAACAATGTAAATCTGTATAGTTTAATATATTCAGTGAAAACCTTGGCTGACTTTGGATTAAAGTGGAACTTTTGCATTTTGGATGTTGTAAGCCATAGCATGTCTTGAATGAGATCAAATGAAATATTTCTCATTATGTGCTCTTTCAGAAGACAGACTGTCTTCAGTTGATTTTATATTCTAAATGCCTGAGCAGACAGTGAGGTCTAGAATTCTTAACAAAACCATTAACTTCAGATATTGGAAATCAAATTTCAACTGTATCTTTTGAATTGAAAATTTATTTCATTACTAAGGGAGTGGAATTTCTGAACACCAGAACTTCTTCCTTGATTGTGACCCTGTACCCATTAGCTATGATTAAATAGTTCCACAGCAATTGAAGTGCTTATCAGCTTTCTCCTTTGGTGAAAGAGCAGTGCTAGAAATCTGTGTTGTGATGTAGTATTGTTTTGTTTTGATCACATTCCAGTGTGAAACAAGCCACTCAGCCAGATTTACATCAGCACTTCCTCTGGTGGCTGTGGGAAATCCAACACAAGCCAAAAATGTTGCTGTCTATTGCATTTTTTTTTGGCTTGTAGCAAGTGAATAAGATATATTTTGACTTTTCTTTTCCATACCATCCTGTTTGAAAATATTTTGAGCAAATAATGAAGCACTGGCATTTGATCATCCTCAGAAGCCCATTAAAAGAAAGACTGATGTGCATGCTATGTGAGTTCCTGAGTACTGCTGTTGTACAGCACCACAATCCAAGCACATTAAAAAACAAATTCATTTATTTCCTAGAAGTCCAATAGGTTCAAAGTCAGAAACCAATGTGTCAAGGCACTGTCATACTCCTTTTGAGACCCAATGGAATGCATCTTTCTCAGGCTCTGTCTGGCTTCTGGTCACTTGCCAGCAATTGCTGGCACTCCTGGGCTTACATGTACATCACTCTCACTGTCTCCCATCTGTGGTTTGTGGTGCTATACCAAGTGTCTTCACAGTATCCTTCCCCCTAATGGGAATGTCCTCTGTCTATTGTCCTCCTTTTTACAATGGTACAAAATAACATTGGATCAGGCCTACCCTAAGATCTCATTTTAATTTGGTGACCATTGAGGTAATGTTTCTTTTAAAGGTATATTTTAAGCACTCCATGTCAGAACATCAGCCTATATTTGAGGACACACAATTCAACTCCTGTAAGTTATAGACGTATGTTTCAGAATAGCAACAAAGTCCAAGGCACTCTGCCAAGATTTATGGAATATAGCCTCTGATGTATGCTTCATGGAGGCAGGCTGTAAGACATGAACAGGACAGGTGGCTGTCCTCTGGGTGATAGCACTAGAACTGATTGGTCACTCAGCTCCCTTATCTTCCTGATTGGATCCCTGCCAGTGATCCCAATCATCCTCTTATCAGCCAACAATGCTCAGGCCTCATTATTCTTTCTTGAGGAGTTGAGCTGAATCTTTGTTAAATGATGGTGGTTTGAGACTAAGTGAGAATATTTGAGTTGGTAAATATTTGAGAATAACTACATGCAGGTCCTGTCATGTGCCAACTTAAAAGGAGACAGGCCAGGTCAGGCCAGAAGGAATTCCATGTAGAGTTTTTGAGTATAAGGACTCCTTTTCTGTTTGCTCCATTGACACTACTGATGGGCTGCATTCTGATTTGTGTTGTTGAACTTTACATGAGTTTCATACCTACAAATTGCAGTCATATTTTGTTGCATAAAATAGTACTGTTCAATATTTTGTGATTGAGAAGGAGGGCCACAGGATTTAAAACCAGAATTGTCCCCACTCTCCCCTTTGGGGAGAAACTAAAGCACAAATGATTGTCCTTTTGCACTAAACACTTACAGTACTTATTGTCTGAAATGGTCCTTTGAAGGCTACCTCAGCTTTGTATTATCTATATCTTATTTCAAAATGATGATGTGTGGATGTCTGGGAGACAAGAACAAAGCCCTATTGCAATTTTTTTCCCCTATTGCTGTTCTAATTGACTCCAAGATACTCTTCTCTGGGTACCTCCTATTTTAATATCATTGACCAGGGGACGTGTCTTGTAATTCACGGATTGTTTCCATCACCATCATAGCTGTCATTACCTGCACAAGGGTAACTTGTTCTTGACAATGAATTTTACTCAAGTTGTTGGCATTGACAATACTCCACAGCTTGAATTTAGTTGCCTCTTGAAATCTCTATAGGAGAAATAAATTATAACTCAAAAAATGAAAGAGAAGTCTTTTTGTTCCTGTAAAGAAAAAGAAGTAAAGAACAATGCATGAGTTTCATAATAGTGGAGCAGGTATTAATGAAAGCAGTGATAGACATGATTCCAGTCTGTCTTGGAAAGCAAGACCCAAATGCTTCACAGAACCTTGGGAAGAATGAAAGGCGCAGTGGCAGAAGCTTTGCAGCACTTTTTATAAAAATGTGGAGGAAAAGATTCCTAATCACATGCCAAGAGAAGTCACTGAAGCAAGTAGTCATTACCAATCAGTTACAAATAAAGATAAAGACACAATGAGGTGAGAGCTAGTGGGACTGAATGCTTGCACATACCTTGATATTGTGCTACCTGACAGGTGTAGGTGTTTGACCTTTTATGACTGATGTAAAAATTGTCTCGGGCCACATATGGTGGCAATACTTAAGAGGCAGAGGCAGGTGGATCTCTGAGTTCAAGGACAACCAGTCTACTGAGTGAGTTCCAAAATAGCTACACAGAGAAACTCTATCTCAAGCAGACAAATAAACAAACAAAAATACAGTGTCATCTTATAACTGATGGCATCATCGATCCAATAAAATATGGCATTTCAATGCCATCTCCTGAGTTAGTTCTTACAAATCTTGAAAAAGAGTAAATATTTTTGCTTGGTTGCATCAGTTTTACTAATTAAATAGAAACACCCCTTGTTATTGTGGCTGGGAAGGATGGAAGCTGGCTTCATATGGAAGAGTGAGAGAATGCATTCTGTCTTTGATTCCAAGTATCTTGAAAATGAGGTTTATGTGCAGGAATGAATTAGAGAGGGTGGCTGGCCTGAGAGAAAATAGAGACACAAATTAAACAGAAATGACTCAGTTGCCCACAAAGAACAGTGCAGAGGTTTTTCTGGGCTGCTCTTCCTTCTGCTCACACCCCACTTCACTTAGTCTTCTGAATGAATGCATTTTTGCATTATTTTGAAAAAGAGAATCCCATGGCATTATAAGACAGCTACTTCTTGACATGTTATTGTATTGTAGTTAGCACTCACGTTTCTAAGGAACTTTCCTTGGTCACCCTTTTTTTGTGTTTGTTTTGTATCTCCCCATTCCTTGTGTATGTTGAGGGAGGATTTCCTGCCCACACTCCTTTTGTTCCCTTTAGGTTAGGATGTAATTTACAACCCATAGTTTCATGTGTTGCAAGTTTGGTCCTCATTGTGTAAGGTTGAGAGGTGATAGGTCCTGTTCAGAGGTGGGGCCTAATAAGATTGTTAGGCCACTTCCCTCCAAAGGAGTTAAGACAGTTCTGTAGAACACTGAGCTAATTCTTGAGAGTATAGGTTGTGTTTCTCTGGCTTCTGGTCCTACCCTGTTTTTATTCCTTGTTTCCTCCATAATGAATCCACCATAAGACTCTATTGCCTGAGAGGTCCAGAATAGGATTTCTGCCACTTGAATCTCAGCTTCCAAAACTGTGAACTAAATAAATCCTCTTTATTTAGAAATTCCATATCCTCAGGTATTTTGTTATAGAAATGAGAAACGAACATAGACACCCATTATTCTGTTGCTAGTAAAATTTTCAGTTCCTTAAATGACTATAGAAGAACTTGTATGCACATTCCTTTTGATGAAATATATGTTAATTTCATGTGTCTTCTTATGAAACTCATCAAAAAGTTCACTATTAAGTATTTATTTATGCATCAAATAAGATTGAATTGATATTTTTCATATGTAGTGCATATATCAGCTACCTATACAATATATTCCAGGGTCTGAAGCAACTACATCAATTGCATATGATTATCGATATGATTGGTATAAATTATATTTTCATTATAAAATAACTGAGGCCCAAAATGCTTACATAAGCACAATGTGACAGATTAAAACATTCTGGAATCCATTCTGTCACTTGCTATGAACGTGCCTTGAACATTTTATATGTTAAATAAGAAGTAAATTCTTAGATAATTAAGAACGCCTAGTTGATCAGATTCAGGATGGAACTTTATAGTAAGTAGAGTAGTATTACATTTGCCAAGGCTCCCTTTTATGTATGCAGTGGAATGTGCTGTTTTTTTTTTTTTAATGAGTATTCAGTGTACAGAACAACTCATAAGGATCAAGATCTTTTTATTTTATAAATAAGGAACTGGGACATCGAGTCTTAAGTAGTTGACCTTGGTTTACAGAATGAGTCACTGGAATCAGGAATTAGACCCATGCTGTCTGTCTCCAGTCCATTATGGGCAATACCCCCAGAGTCCATTTCCTCATATCACACTGGGAAAGTCTAGAGGAGCCTTTGGGAAGTGCATCAGAGAACCTCAAGAGACAAAGTCCTGTGTCCAGGCTTTAGGAAGTTAGGGCTTCATGCACTCCAGGGATTCTTTTCTTTCCTTTTTTTTTTTTTTAAGTGCAGGAAATAATGGGTTTTACTATAACAGGTCCATAGATATGCCATTGTACTGTTTTTCATATTCACAACCTCAGCCCTATCATTCATTCTCTACCCAATTGTATACCTCATTCATCCTCCAAATTTCTCCCTGTCTGTCTATGTGTCATACATGTATATATATATATATGAATGAATATGAATACATGTATATATATTCTACATATGAGAGAAAACATGCAACGTAATTTTTTCTCCCACTACTGTCTGTTGCTCCCTCGTTAGTTCTCTTCCTCTACCCTACTTGGACCCCCCTCTGCTTTCATGTCACACACGTTTAAATCTAGATTCCTCACACACATTGGCATTTCTGATCTAGAAAGGAATAAAAAGGCAGCTGTTAGTGTAGGGTCACTTCCAGATCTTCTGTTCGGCTTCCTGACTGTACAATAACAGACTTTAGAACCTTACCTAGTACCTGGAGGTGACCATCAATTCTCACCATTCTTGTTTCACGTAATATTCCTCATCCTTCTTTCTTCACTCCAAACATTTATAATACAACCTTCCTTCCTCCTTTTCCCAAACACACACACACACACACACACACACACACACACAAACACACACACATACATGTGCACACCTCATATTCACTTGGATACACTATAATCTCCGGCATACTCCATCCATTCAATACACAAATGTGGTTTCTCTTTTCTTCTTCCAAGCCTCAGCTCATGATGTTTTTAATATCTGGAATACTCCTGATCCAAAAACTGCCTGCTTTACCTCAGTGTAGTTCCTCATGTCCAGTCCTGCTGATTCTCTGGCTGCTGTTATGAACCTCTTGACTGTCTGCTTGGGACCAAAGGTGGTTTATCAGCTCCAGGGCTGACAAAGTCCTTGGCAAGTATGCAGTGATTAGGGGATTAAATGTATCAGTGAAGTGGAACAAAGCTAGAAAACAATGATCACAGTCATGAAGTTCCCTCGTCTCTAGCTAAAGCTTTTCTCAGGGATGAGAAATTATAGACACCCATTGTGAGATTTCCCCAATTTCTCTACTCCAAGAGATCTACAGGAAAGAGATCTACAGGAAAGGCTTCAAATGAAGAAAGACAGAAAGGCCAGAGCAGATGTGGATAGCACTGGCTGTCCTAAGGAGTAATAGAGGTATAGATGTCTGCCTTCTGTCCTGCTGGCTGCAACCAGGGTCAGGCAAGAAGCTTACTTAACTTAACATGACGGACACATACCATTGTGGAATTCCAAGGGACCACCCAGAAATTCTGTGTCCTGTGGGGAAAGACATTTCCAAGTGTTGAAAATGACCAAGGAGATGAGGAAATCCGTAGAGACGCTGGAAGCTGTATAGCAGAATGCTCTGAGGTTTGGGGATGAAAGTTCATATAACCTTCATGTCAGCCTCTCTTCCACTGCTTGGCAGAGCATGAAAGACATTTTTTAACAAGGACTTTTACAAGTGGATTGATGTTTGACTAAATCTGACTCTGGCCTGTGCTGCCAATTTCCCTGCCTACTCATTGTGGGGGCTGTGGAGTGCTTCTAACAAAGACTAAAAAGGTGGGGTTGCTCAGAGTGTTATGATAAATTGAGAACATACTAGGAAAACCCTTGGTTGAATACGTCTTTCATGGTACAAGAAACAGCTGCCCCTTCTTAGTTAGGAGGAAAGGTTCTGAACAAAAGGTTGGTGTCTGGCTTTGAATGTGAGCTCATCCTTTGGCTGTGCATGGAGTCTTGAACAGGTTATTCAACTGCCCACCTGTCAGTTTCCTCATCAGCGTAATGGTGAAGCGATGCTTAATTCACAAGGTAATTATGAAAAGTAAGCAAACTGACATAGAGGAGAAGCAAGGTTCTGTCCGAGGCAGAGTCTTTTCAGAGTCTTTATTATTTAGCACAATGGTTCTCAACTTTCCTAATGCTGTGACCCTTTAATACAGTTCTTCAGGTTGTGGTGACCCCCAGTCATAAAATTATTTTCATGGCTACTTCATAACTGTAATTTTGCTACTATTAGGAACTGTAATGTAAATATCTGTGTCCCAATGGTCTTAGGCAACCCCAGTGAAATGGTTGTTCAACCCCGAGGTTGAAAACCACTGATTTAGCCGATATGAAGAACCTGCTCTAATTTCTTAAATTGTTCATTAAAAAGTATGATTTCTGACTCAGTAAATTTCATCACAATTTTAGTTACTGACAGAATAAAGTGTTAGAGTATTAGCATATTTCTAGTAAGTATTCTACAAAAGCTTCAGTATGTCATAACCCTCACTGGAGGGAGGTACAAGCATGGTTGGCAGTAGGTTCCTAAGGGAAGTTAATTCTGAGTGGAACCTCGGACAGAGTTGATGGCAGGGTAAGCTGTCATCTGGAGACTGACTTTGCTAGCATTCCTTGAAACATTATAGCATAGTTAGCTAGCTGCAATAGGTTAACTCTTAAACCAGGTTAAAAAGAAAAAAAATTCTGCCAGCCAGCTTCTCAAATGTCTGATCTTCACTGCCATGTCAGTTCTGAGGAATTAAAATCTCTTTAGTAAAACCAGGAAATGTATGATTTTACAAAGGTCACAAATTATTCCTGTGGTCAGTCACTTTGAGATCAACTTTGAAATGAACTGGGAGTTTTTTTTCCTCCCCTGATGCATTAATCATAGATTGAAACCACCAAGTACAGCAGAGGTTATTTGTCCCATAGGTAAATTATGCCCATAGCTAAGGTGTGAAGAATAGTGTTCTATTGTGTAAGATGTTTTCATTATCTTTCATTCATTTAGTGGTTTTCCTTGGAACTTCAATCAGCCTTTGATACTGATGAAACATCCATTTTTTGTGTGTGCCAGAACATGATTGAATGAAATGAGGACATGATTGCTCCAAGGTATGGTTGAGGAGAAGATTTTATTGTAGATATGAGGGAGAGTACAGCCAGAGGCATCTGGAAGAGTCCAGACTGAACTGGGCCATGACAGGAGAGAGAAGGGGCAGAGCAAGGGAGGAAGAGAAGAGAGAGAGGAGAGAGCCAAGAAGAGGGGCCAATAGCCAGGAGCAGAGGACCAAGACAGGAGCCAAGAGAACCAAGAGAGAGCCAAGAGGGCAAAGAGAACCGAGAGAGAGCACAGTGCTGTGGGATGTTCTGTATGGCAAATGTGTTACTAATAAAACACTGATTGGCCAGTGGCTAGGCAGGAAGTGTAGGCGGGGCTAACAGAGAGAATAAAAAGAACAGGAAGGTGGAGGGAGTCACTGACTGCCAGCCACTGCCAGGACAAGCAGCATGGAAAGATGCCGGTAAGCCACGAGCCATGTGGCAAGGTATAGATTTATAGAAATGGACTAATTTAAGATATAAGGACAGTTAGCAAGAAGCCTGCCACGGCCATACAGTTTGTAAGCAATATAAGCCTCTGTGTTTACTTGGTTGGGTCTGAGCGGCTGTGGGACTGGCAGGTGAAAGAGATTTATCCTGACTGTGGGCCAGGCAGGAAAACAGCACATGGCCCGGTTGAAATGGCAGATTTTTAGAGGAATCAGAAGCTCGGGGAAGGGAAGTAAGCCCCTCGACTGTCAAGGTTAGAGTAAGGGGTAGGCAGGGTGAGAAGAGCAGAGGGGAGCCACAGCAGTGAGTGAGCTTAGAGGCCAATGAGCACTTTAGTTTGCTAATAGCAGCACAATTAGACATTTGTCCTGAGTTTCTTTGGGACCTGACAATGAGGAAAATGGTCTGTGATTGGATTCCTCACTTTGTTGCTTTCTGATTGGCAAAGACTATTTCAGGCTTTCCATTTTTCATGTTTAATCAGCACAACAATAATACAAAGAAGGAGCTTTTATTACCTCTTCTGAAATGAGTGCCAAAAGATTTGCCCAGAGTCATGACACAGCGTAAGCACTGAGATTTGAACACAGATAATCTGATTCCTAAGCATTTGAAGGACGATGATTCTGTGAAATAGTTCTTATTTATACATTGTATATCCAGCAATATAAACACACACACACACACACACACACACACACACACACACACACTTCTTTAAGATTCTTGAGAAGGAATCAAACAGGTAGTAACAGTGATGTTAATAGTTTAAGGCTGTTTGAGAACCTAACACCCATGGGTACCTATAAGAAGAAATCTAAACATGAGAATTAATTGCACCATAGTTAAGCTTAGGCCTTGAAGCCAGACTATCTGCATTTAATCCTATGCATTACAGGATGACAGCTATGGCTATATGATCTTGGCACAATGGAGTTTAATTTCCTTCTCTAAAATGAGGTAATGTTGCTGGCCAAGACATACAAGTATTATGAGAATTAAGGTGATAATCATGTAAATTATGAAGTGCACAGTTAGTGAGCTCTCAGAACACACTTATATGAATGAAAAAGCAACATCCAGGTCTCTTTAATCTGATAGACTAGTACTACTAATGTTATTTTATGTCATGATTGTGTGTGTGTGTATGTGTGTGTGTGTGTGTGTGTGTGTGTGTGTGTGTGTGTGTGTGTCTGTGCAAGAGTGCATAAAGGCACATGTGTGCACACATGTATGTAAAGGCCAGTAGACACATTTGGATATTTTTTTCTCATATGATATATATATATATAGAGAGAGAGAGAGAGAGAGACAGAGACAGAGACAGAGACAGAGACAGAGACAGACAGACAGACAGAAAGAGACAGAGAGATAGACAGACAGAAACAGACAGAGACAGAGAGAGACAGAGAGAGACAGAGACAGGGACAGAGACAGAGTCTTTCACTGGTCCTGAGCTCAGTAAGTAGGCTGGGCTCACTGGTCAGAAGCCCCAGGGCACCTGTTTCTGCCTCTGTAGGATGGGGATTATAAGCACATACCACCATATCTGGCTTTGTTAATGAGGGTTCTGGGAGTAAACTCATGGCCTTACGGTGTGCCTCACACACTTTCTGAGTGAGTTTTGTGCCTGGCCCCTGTTAAAGCATCCTTGACTAGGCTCACACAGACCGAACCAAGAAGTGTTGAGTTACTAGTTTGTCGGAGAAACCATCAGCTACTCACCTTCTGTGTAAGAACAGCCTACTGATAAAATGAATTAGGATGAAATATTTTATCTTATTTATTTCATTAATCTTCTTCCTTTCCCCTCTAAAAATATTTCTATGAGATCTTGTCTACTTATTGACTTAGAGAAACAGAACATAATACCTTATATAATCATACAGTTCAAAAATAGCCTCAAGGACACATTGGTTTTCTTCATTTTCCTTTCCTCCCATCTTTTCCTCAAGGCATATATGTTCCATGACCATATTTAGCTTAAATATTAAACTCACAGATCAAATGATCTAGATTTTTAATATCATGTGGGAAAAATTCCCTGACATGACTTTTGCTTGTTGTTTTGTAAGTCATTTGGGAATTTAGAAATGACATTTCATGTATGTTTGACTCTTCTGAGCTGCCCTGGGTGAAAAAAAGAAATGAAATGACAGAGTGACCATTTTAGTGATATCTTGGCAATATTTGACCCTGATGGAAGACTGTGTCAGTCTTCAGATATCTAGTAGAAATAGCTGTCACACTTCTCAGCTAGGCTTTTGTCACCTGGATTGACAGGTATAAGAGAAAACCTGTGATGCTAAGGATGAGTGCTGTTCATGAGGGAAGTAAAACTTTGAAAAAGAGGCTCAAATTCTCTGAGTAGGAATGCTGTCACCTCTCATCCCAGCCAAGGTGGCTCAGGCAAAATTAAGTTGCGGGATTCTTACTTCCTTGCCATCCTTTCTTCCCTTCCGGCCATATTTCCTTTACTTTGTATCACAGTGGGTGGTATTTGCTTCTGTCAATCTCTGTTTAAATTGTTAGCTGGTACCTGCTTTAAAATTCACTGATGGTGACGCTGGGGACAAAAGTCTTTTACTAACATACATCTGTGATTCACTAACACATCTGTGCTTCGTAGAGGATCATAATGGTTAATATTGTCGACTTGACAAGATCTAGAATAACTTAGGGAGCACATCTCTGGATTTGCCTGTGAAGAAATTTCTGTACTGGGCCAGTTGGGGTAGGAGACTGACTACACCCTAAGCAATGTAGGAGGTACCATACTATGCGACTGAATAAAAACCAGAGCAGAAGCTGACCATCAGGTTTCATCCCTGGCTTCCTGTCTCAGAATCAGTGTGACTGCTGCCATTATGGACTGCACCCTCAGACTGTGAGTCAAACCCTTGCTTTTTATTGGACATTTTCTCACATTGACAAGAAAAGTAATTAGCACAGACCTCAAAATTATACTGTACAATTTGCAGGCAACAGAAGATTTCTTCTGGTACAGGGATTCTTGTTCAATGGATTCACACCCTATCTGGCATTCCTCAGTGGCTTTGTTTTTCAGAACATACAGAGCTTATGTGATTATATGGAAGATAAACATACTAAAAAGAGAGCACAGGCTCACTTGTTTAGTTGTTCAAAACTTACTGTGTACACAAAACACAGAACAGGCAAAGGTCCCAGTTCCCAAGCAGCTTGTTCTAGCAGTAAAATGAATGGTTGAGTGGGACAATTCCTTGTGTTAAAGAATATGTGGACTTTTTATTTCTGACTATCTCTTTCAGAGAAACAGACATGTATGTATATATACATTGTTATCATGGTGTAATTTCTATAGTGAAAATCTGGAAACAATCTAAACATACATTGATGAGGTATAGGATATAGTAGCTGAGTTTTACAAGCCAAATCAAAGTTGGCAGCACTATGCTACTGTAACTCAAGATAAACATTGTATGTTGAGT